>ML813512.1:10568-21628 GCA_009831015.1 Picea engelmannii | reverse complement strand
CCCTAATATTGGCTCATTACCCCTTAATTGGGGCATATTAGATTAGTAATGTTATTTTATTTATGTCGGCTTTAGGCCATTAGTTGTAATTATACCTCCTAGTCTCCTATATATACCGAGGAGACATTTTCATTTTGAATCATATGGTACTTTAACATTTAAGTGGGGTAAAAGGAGGTTGCCCCCTTGAAGAGTCTTATTATCTCAAATTATCTCTTTTTCAAGGCGTTGAGTACTTTTCCTGAGGTTTTTCTATGCTATATTGATGTTTGGTTCTTAACATTAAATGGTCAAAATCGATGGGAACCTGAGCTTGATCATTGCTTATGTGTCCTGGAGGTCCTAACCATTGCAGGGTAGGATGGGCGGGTAGTCATTTTTATTCTTGTCGGTTGAGTTCCTACATTGCTTCCAGGTGATTGGTGTGCTTCTAGGTTGATTCGTCATGTTGTTGTTGCGTGAGTTGCTTGCGCCTTGTTCGTCATCATGTGGCAACGTCGAGTATAATTTCCTTATTACCCTTCTACACACGCACACACAAAAATAATTGTTTTCACTTGTTATGTAAGGCTTGTTGTCGTGATGAAATGGGAGGTTCATTACATATTGTATCAGATCCGGTTCAACCCATGGCTTGGGATCACTAGGGATTTCGTTGATATGAATGATTATATTGTTTCTGATTGAATTGACTTGTGTGCATGCAGGTAATCATGGTTAGAGGATGTCGCGAAGGCAGATGACGAGGTTCTAGGGGAGGAGGCGTGACGCCTCCAGTAGCATCCATGCCTGAGGGGTCTAACCCCCAGGGAGACGCGCAGGTTCTCGGATAGGAGCATATGCCAGTTGGTGACATAGTCAGAATGATGAGATCTTTTCAACACATGTCCGAGGCACTGATTAGTCGTTTGGACAGAGATGAGGCTAGGGCGCCAGCACCTGCTGAGGTTTCATTGCGCGCTCCGGTCGGTACTGGTAGAATTCACCGTGAACTCGAGAAGGTCAAATTTCCCAAGTTATATGGTGCCTCAGATGGCGCAGCCATCGAGACATGGTTGGAGAACATGGCGATGTGCTTCGCACTTCACGATTATACCTCCAACATGAAGGTCTGCATGATGGTCTTTCAACTGAAGGGGAGAACTCTTCTATGGTGGAAGACGCTCCCACCGCAACTGAGCATGGTCGTTGAAGACGTGTTATGGGAACTGTTCAAGGAACGGTTCCAAGAGAGGTATCTTTCAGAGGAATTCATTGAGCATCAGCTCAATGAGTTCAACGCCTTACGAAAGGGAGGTCGTATGGTTCCCGAATACAAGGGCCATTTTATGGAGCTGCTTTGGTATGCTATGGACCTTAACACTGAGAAACTTAAAGTCAACAGGTTTGTGTTCGGACTTAACGACAACCTATGTGAAAAGGTTAGGATTTTTATGCCTCAAACCTTGCATGATGTCGTCCAAAAGGCCCTCATAGCAGAGGAGGAGCTTGTCAGTGGGGATCAGACCAGGACTCCAGCGAGACCAGTAGGGTAGGTTTCATCTCGAGAACAACAACATCAGAGACCAGCAAGACATATGTTGGGATATCGTGGCTTTTAGAGGGGATCCACTTTCACTACACCTCGGTGATCGACGCCTTAGTAGCGGACACCTTATCGGGGACCACAGCATCAACAACAACGTCGCTCACAACAACAACAGTTTAGGCATGTCCAGCAGAACAGACCAGGGTACCAGGCCAGTGGGTCGTCATCTTCTACTTTGGGTACCAGGATGACTGGGCCGAAGAAGGGGTGTTGGACATGTGGGGAGCCACACTACCAGTGCGACTACCCTATGGAGAGGACTAGAGCGTCCGGATTAGCTAGACCCACGACCGTGGGAGATATGGGCAAGGCCCATTGAATTCATGCAGCGGTGAATAACCGCCAAGTATAACACCAGTCGACTGTGCTCAAGACGACAGGTACTGTCCCTAACCAGACCCTTAGTATTTTGATAGATCACGGTGCTACCAAGAGTTTCATTTCGGGTGCAGTGCTAAAAAGGATTAAGGTAAAGGCAATCGAACAGGATGAGTTTATCTTCGTAGAGATGGATTCGGGAGCCAAACAGAAGGTTGGAGGAAAGGTTATAGGTTGTGTCCTTATCCTGGGAGAGTTCGTCATGAGGGCCAACCTGTACGTCATGATCCTAGGATCTTATGATGTCATAATTCATATGGATTGGTTGGAATCGCATGAGGCGATACTCAACTGCAAGACAAAATGGTTGAGCTTGATCGATGACGAGGGACAGAGATGGGTGATTGTAGGCTGGAACCAGGGAGTTTCCCTGAGGTTCATCTCTTCCTTGCAACTTTGAAAGAGCATGTGCAAGGGGTGTAATCTTTATGCGATCCTGGTGTTAAATGAGAAGGAAGTAGCGGAAGGTCTAGAACACCTTCCGGTGGTGAAGGAGTTTGTGGACGTGTTTCCAGAGGAATTACCTAGGATGTCGTCGGAGAGGGAATTGGAGTTTACCATAGACCTAAAACCGGGGAATGAACCGATAGCAAGAACGCCTTATCGGATGTCGCCTCCGGAATTACAAGAGTTGAAAATGCAACTAAAGGAGTTGCTAGACCTGGGACTGATACGTCCTAGTGTGTCACTGTGGGGTGCACCTGTTATTTTCATACGAAAGAAGGATGGGTCGTGGAGGCTCTGCATTGACTACCGTCAATTGGACAAGGCCACGATCAAGAATCAGTATCCGTTGCCGATAATTGATGATCTATTTGATCAAATGAAGGGCGCGACAGTGTTCTCCAAGATCAATTTGCGATCAGGGTATCACCAGTTACATATCAAGGAGGATGACATCTCTAAGACCGCCTTTAAGACGAGGTTTGGACATTACGATTTTACTGTTTTACCGTTTGGACTAAAAAATTCCCCAGGGGTATTTATGAGTTTGATGAACGAGGTGTTCTGGAGTACTTGGACAGGTTTGTCCAAATATTCATTGATGATATTTTGATTTACTCTCGGACGATGGAGGAGCATGACAAGCACTTGCGCTTGGTACTACAGTGTCTATGAAAGCACAAATTATATGGGAAGTTGTCTAAATGCTCTTTTTATCAATCGAATATTCACTACTTAGGGCATGTCATCTCCGGCGAAGGCATCACAATGGATCCAGCCAAGGTCGAGGCTATTATGGAATGGCCTGCACCGACGAATGTCCCGCAAGTGCGTAGCTTCATGGGTTTAGCAGGATACTATCGACGGTTCATCAAGGGGTTTTCAAAGATAGAAAATTCGATCACGGAATTGCAGAAGAAAAACAAGAAGTTTGTTTGGATCGAGAAATGCACGGAAGCATTTCGAAGGCTCAAGTAGTTGTTGACAACAACACCGACACTAAAGGTCCCTGACATGGACGCAAATTTCTTGGTATGCACTGATGCATCCAAGGAAGGCTTAGGTGGAGTCTTGATGCAAGAGGGATGAGTGATTGCTTACATTTCGAGGAAACTGAGAAGGCATGAGGAGAACTACGCGATGCACGATTTGGAGTTATTAGACATTGTATATGCCTTGAAGGTTTGGAGACACTACCTTGTTGGACAAAAATTTGAACTAAATACTGACCATTGTGGACTACAACACATATTTACGCAAAGAGACTTGAACGCGCGACAATGGCGTTGGTCGGAATTGCTTAGCGAGTACGACTTCGAGATTACATACATAAAAGGCACAGTGAACCGAGTGGAAGATGCATTGAGTCAGAGACCACACATCTTTTTGGTGCTGCCTCTTCAAACGAATCTACGTGAAAATATTCTAACTTTACAGTGTGACGATGACTAGTACAAAGAGGTCAAGAGTTTTATCGGAAAAAACACAATGATGGTACCACGATTTGAGGGATTTTAATTTGATAGCGATGGTTTATTGAGGTTTAAAAGTTGGATTTACGTATCGCCAAACGACGAGTTGAGGATGTTGATCCTAAGTGAGGTTCATAGAGAAATTTACATGGATCACCCGGGAGTCACGAAGATGAGGGAAGACCTTAAACCCTCATTCTTCTGGAAGGGAATGAAGGCAGACATAGTCAACTATATGGCCAGATGTCTAGAATGCCAGCAAGTAAAGGATGAACATAGACACCCAACAGGATTACTACAACCACATGCAATTCCAGAATTGAAATGGGAGCTTATTTCGATGGATTTTATTGTTGGATTGCGACTGATGGCAAGGAGACATGACTCGATTTTCGTAGTAGTAGAAACTCTGACGAAGAGTGCTCACTTTATTCCTGTGCGTACAACGTATCAGGCACCTAAAATAGCTAGAGTTTTCATCAGTGAAATTGTGAGGCTGCATGGAGTGCCTAAGAGGATTATATCCGATCGAGGATCGGTGTTTACTGGATGATTTTTGACGAGTTTCCAAGATGCCTTGGGAACCCAACTTAACTTTAGTACTGCATATCACCCAAAGAGTAACAGGCAGACCGAATGAATGAATCAAACCTTGGAGGACATGTTGCGCATGTACGTGATGGACCAACAAAAGCATTAAGAAGAATTCTTACCGCTAGTGGAGTTCGCTTACAACAACCGTTACCAGAGCACCATTAAGATGTCACCTTTCGAGTTTCTTTATGGGCGACCGTGTCAGACGCCCTTGAGTTGGGATCAGCTTGAGGATAGGCTCCTGGTGGGACCAGAAGTGATCCAAGAAATGGAAGAGCAAATGAAAACAATAAGACAAATGATTAAAGAAGCACAGGATTGATAGAAGAGTTATGTCGATGCGCATCGTGTCGACTGTAGTTAAGAGGTCGACGATCGAGTCTTCTTGTGGGTTAAACCGCATAAGAGTTCGATCAATTTTAGGAAGGGATCTAAACTCTCTCCTAGGTTCATAGGACCTTTCGAGATTGTAGAGAGAAAGGGGCCTATGGCCTATTGACTAGCCTTGCCTGATTCTTTGAGGTGTATGAACGATGTTTTTCATGTATCTGTTTTGAGACATTATATTAGTTATCCTACACATGTTATTGACATGAGTTCCTTGCAGGTATTAGATGAGGGAGCGCTCACGGATTAGTTGGTATACATCTTGGATCATCGCATTCAACACCTACGACGTCGAATGGTAGATCAGGTCAAGTTCAGGTGGGACAATTATAGTCCACACTCGACGACCTGGGAGGACGCATATGATATGCGCCAGCAGTTTCCATTTTTGTTTGATAGATAGACCCATGATACTGTGATATACTATATTTAGGAATTTATACTACGAAACTTCGGGACAAAGTTTAGACCAAGAGGGGGTGTGTGTAACATCCCACTCTGGTGCACTGAGCGAACTTATTCTTTGAGGACACTTGCTCGCAAGTGATCCAGATTATTATGCTTTTAAAACTTTTGATTTTGATTATGAGGCGTTATGGGTTGATGACATGTTGTTTTACCGCTTGACATAGACAGGTGTTGTTGACTCGGTATTACTGAGTGTGCAAGGTTTTGACCTTAAGGATGTAGAGGCATCGATGGAACCCCTTGGACTCTGGATTGAGTCAGGGAGTGTGCCATTGGGGTTTGATTGTTTTACTGTGATATTAGTGCATCTGACTGGATGATATGATATGGGTATGTTCTGACATGATTTGTTGATGATACAGGCTAACGATAGCTTGCCGACTAGACTCACATATGGAGTAAAGGGGTCACAAACGACTACCAGAGATGTTGAGGGAGAGGTGTGGATAGCATCCCTACCATAGCCTACTAGCAGTCCTGTCGTGGCTCGAACTGTAGGTTAACGATTACCTAGTTCGAGAGGACCAACGATGTCATGAGGGAATACTACGACAGTCACTCACGATGATTCTAAGGGGTGTGCAATAAGGTGGGGGCCTTATTCCTTAGAAGCCTTTAGTCTCCCACAAGTTCACCTGGCGGAGTGTTGACTCCAGGGGTTATTGATGTCTACCAAATCAGTCAAGAGGCGAGTGGAACCCTTGGAACACGTAATGCATCCTGAAGGGCACGTCGTGCAAAGGAAACATATTGAGGCGAGTGGCACCCTTGGAGCACGTAGTGCATCCTAAAGGGCACATCACACAAGGGAACAGATGAGGCGAGTGGCACCCTTGGAGCACCTAGTGTGTCCTGAAGGGCACGTCGCGTTGTTGATGATAGAGGAATGAACCTATATGGCCTTAAGATGATTAACATGTTAAGAAAATTTTAAAAACAATTTCCCTAATTAATTGTCGCCCTGTACGAAAATTTAAAGTTAAGCCTAAACTATGCTAGTGGTAAAATTTTCTCTCTCTCTCTCTCTCTCTCTCTCTCTCTCTCTATATATATATATATATATATATATATATATATAACAATATTAATAATAAAAACAGAAACAAAAAACCACATAAATAATAATTATAACCTTAGTTAAAATCTTGTAATAAAAAAAAAGGGAATAAGAAATTTAAGTTATTCACAAAAATATATATATATAAATCTGTTGGAATAAAATTTAAAAGAAAAATGGAATTAATGGTTTTATTATATGGATAATTTTAAAATATTAATTTAATGATAAAAAGGGGTTAAATTCCACAACTTCCTTTTGAGCTCTAATAAAAAGGAGAAAGAGGGAAAATAAAAAATTAGGAAACTAGGGAAAAGGGGTAACATAAAAAGGGGAAAAGGGGAACTTGAGGGGAAAAGAGGAAAGTCAACTTAGTAAAGAATCTACCATTTAAGAGCCTTCTAATTTTAAACTGAATTAGCAACTTCATGATAGGGAAAGGCTTTAAAACCTGTAAGGGAATTTGGGGACACCTAGGAGTGATTCTAGGAGTAACTCTAGATGGGTGAGGGAAATATGATAATTAATTAATTAAGGAAATTAATTAATGGAGGAATGTAGGGTATCGGTGACACTTGTACGGAGAAGAATTTTTAGGAATTTATTTTTAAAACTTTAATTAAATGAGAATTGAGGAAAGAAAGGAATATCGAAACTCTATATACTGAAGGAGGAATAAGGATGAAGGGGATCTTTTGTTTGCATAAAGTTACGCTACAGAAATATCGTCTTGACTGATTTACTTGCGGGAGTTGGGATACCCAACTCGGAGAGGAGTGGTATCTCAGCCTTGCGAGGTGAGCTGGGAGCTAGACGAAACCTTTGGATAATGTGTGTGTGGCCCCTTTGCGGCTCGGGGGGCTAAGGGGGAAGAAGAGTACCCCTAGCATTGGTTGGCAGGTACCGGTGAAGTCTCGACAGTCAACGAGCGGGAGATGCACGGAGTGCGTGGGACGTCGTTCAGAGCGGGCGATCAGGGAACGATACACTTTTCATTTCTGTTTGGTAGATGGTATTAGGACTTATGCTTAGATCTGCTTGTTTATTGGAAAAGTAAATTGATGTTACATTTTATATAATGTTTGTTGAAACTCCTGATTTCATTCGATGATTTGGGTGAGGTTAAATTTATATAATGTTCTACTACAGCTCTTGCATTTTAGTTTTTATGTTATCCTTATCTCTGGTTATTGCAAGAAATTTGTATTCGCCCGTCACAACTACTTTTGTTTTACACTTGTTGACAGTGAAGTTTTTCCTTGACAACAATGAACTTTTACTTGATTTTTACGTCTTTTAGCCAACGAATATAATCTTGCCCCTCAAACTTGGTGTTTAGTGCTTGGCTGGAACCCAATTTCTCTTGATTAAGCCCCTGTACAATGCATCGTTGTAACATGATTGGGTTAAGGATGTTTCCTGGCCTCTCCTAGTGATTTTCGTGTGTTGCTTCCGGTATGATTTTACTCTGTCAAACCTTGCCTTACGATACATCCTCGGCCTGCATTATGTTCTTCCCTTGGCCACTAGATTCTTATTTATTGATACTCGGCAGTCAACCTTGTTATCTACTCGAGTGCGTTGCAAATCGTTTGTTACTTGACTGCACTATTCTTAGACACCCTGACATCCATTTCACCGATTGGGAAAAAGCGAACTTACATTCTCTAATATTAACATTTCAAAATCTTTATATCTGCACTACCACATTAGTACCTCTGAAATTTTACTGAGGTAGCGATTATGAATTTCAGGTGTCAACAATTTATAAATCTGGTCTAGTTTTTTTTTATTCTTTCCCCTGAGCGACTTCGTTTTTGGTGTGAAATTTTTGAGCGAATCTTTTTTTTTTACCTGAGCGAAATTTTCCTTACTGGAGGGACTTCATCTTGGAGCGTTTGTTTTTCCTATGCAACTTCTTGTGTGAGTGTTTTTTTTTAGGAGCATCTGATAGATGGGTATAGCATTTTGACAGAAATTTATGGATGTACGTCTGGTGTGTCCCTGTACATGTTTTCTTTTTCTCCCTTTTGATGCATAGCATTTAGGTTGATTGAGTCACTAATGTTGGGCATAAATGCCAAAATTTGTAGCCTGCAAATGCTGAGGAAGGGTACAACGAATCTGATGTTATTACTACCGCCAGCGAGATAATTTCTCTCTGATTGGTAATATACAACGAACTTTTATTCTACACTTTGTTAACTTGGTGTTTTTACTCTCCGAACCTTATATTTTACTCTCTATTACCTTGGTGATTTTACTATCTAAAAACTTAATTTTTAGGTTCCTCTAAAAGAGTTGTCTGTTGCCCACGCGTTTCCCTTCATTACATTATCTGATAGCGACCCCTTTTTATTGGCATTCATGTTCTGAACCGTGTTGATATTCTTCAGCATTAACATTGTTGTTCCTTGTTAGCATTAATGTTAGCGTCATTTTCATTAATTAGCTTGACAGGACATTTAGTCTTAACCACAATATAGCATTAAATGGCATTAAACTTTGCATGAAAATGGCGTTCATTGACCACAACCTCTTTTATAATTTAGGCAACAATTGAAATTAATCGCCTACAAATTTTTAGATTTATAGTTATTGATGAACAACTGATGTAATGGTTATCGCCTTTAGTACACAGCCTGTGATATAATTCCTTGCACCAAAAAGTAAATTGGTTTTCTTTTTATTAATTAATATGCCCCATTTCTTCATTTTCATTTAAATAATAATATCTTTTCTTTTAAATTTCATCATTCTGTCATGTTATGTGGTGAACCGAAAATGTATATGAACTATCATAGTGTAGACTTTTATTATTCATAGTGGATGAAGTGTATGATTATTATAAAAATTTTGTTTAGACATCCTTATATGTTTAGGAAATGGTTTAAGTTTTTAATGATTATTATATTAGAGTGATGAAGTGTTTTTATTATTAATAATAAATTATTATTATTATTATTTGTGGGATGAGGAATTTTGTGTAAATATTGTTAAGAGGTACATAATTTATTTTTTTGGATATTGTGTTATATATATATATATATATATATATATTGGATATTGATTTTAAAATAGAATACTTATAACAAATAATAATATTGTAAGGCAAATTGATTTAGATGGTACTCTGATGACGCTTGTAATTTAAAATTGCGTAAATGAATTGTTTTAAGGCTAATTTAGATTGTACCTTAATGATAATTTGCTTTTAGACATGCTAGGATGGGCTCGTGACAGATGACTAAAACAGACAGTAACTATCGACTAGGTTTACTTGACGACTGATCGGGATATTGGCGAAGTCATTTTTGGCTTGCGCTTCCCGTTGAGGGTGTTGTGGTTCCTTTTAATTAATGTTGTACTTGGTCTGTAAACTTATTGTGCTTGGTCTACTCATGTCGGGCGGGATGTAGAGACCTCCTTGTTCCTCAAAACAGTCACCAGTCTTGAGACCTTAAATGGTCAAAATCGATGGGAACCGGGGCTTGAGCGTTGCTTATGTGTCCTGGAGGTCCTAACCATTGCACGGTAGGACGGGCAGGTATTCATTTTTATTCTTTTCGGTTGAGTCCGTACATTGCTTCCAAGTGATTGATGTGCTTCTAGGTTGAGTCGTCATTTTGTTGTTGAGTGAGTTTCTTGCGCCTTGTTCTTCATCGTGTGGCGACGTCAAATATAATGTCTTTATTACCCTTCTACACATACACACACAAAAAGAAATTTTTTCACGTGTTATGTGAGGCTTGTTGTCGTGACAAAATGGGAGGTTCGTTACAATAAGTGAATCCTTAAGACATTCTATCAAACCATTAATAAGCAATTTATATATTTCCACATTTAGCTATACATAATTACAAAGGCAATTCCAGAAAAAACATTTATGGAAAAATCTACCTATTTTATTTTATGAAGTATGGAAAAATTTATTTTTTATGAAACATAGATGCAACTATCATTTTATAATCTCTTAATAACTTTAACTTTTAATTAGCTCATGAATTTTCCAATTTTAAAAACAATTGCAATTCCAAAAAAAAATCTATAAAAATTATGAGATGCAACTGTGATTTTATAATATCTCAATAACTTTAACTTTTAATTAGCTAATGAGTCAATTTTTTTCAATTTTCAAAAACAATTTCATTTTATAATCTCTTAATAACTTTAACTTTTAATTAGCTGATGAGTCAATTTTTTCCAATTTTCAAAAACACTTGTCACCTTCCACTATGGAAGGAGCTTTTATGATATATGGATAAGTTTAACTTTAATTTTAAATTAAAACATAATAAAAATACAATTATTACTGCAATGCTGAATTAAAAATACAATTATTTGCTCAATGCTCAATTAAAAATACAATTATTTCTGCAATTATTGATGTAATTCTCAATGCTCGATAACTTTATGTAGTTGGGTTGTTTATGACCTCCGGATTGAACAGTGAATGCTTAGATCGCTTAATCCTAGTCGTCATTTTTTGTTTCAGAATGCTTGGTTTTGAGTCCTACTTCTCAGGATTTGAGTTTTGCACATTTGGGTTTCAATGTGGATTCATACTTGGCTCCGGTATTAGCATCAATTCATGGTTCCAGGGCAAATTGTATTCGAGCATGGAGGGTTCCTCCATCCACTTGGCAATAAATCCAAGTAAAATGTTAAGAGA
>ML813511.1:114859-125055 GCA_009831015.1 Picea engelmannii | reverse complement strand
ATGCGCCAACAAATCGACACATCAACACACATTTGAAGATAAGGAGAGCCACCGACCCTCTCATTTCCAGAATTCGAAACATTAAATTATGTAAATTTATGTGTAAGGTTGATAAACAACCACAACCATGCCTTTGGACAGGTGTGGATGGGTTTGTCTAAATGATCGACTGTAAGAAGGTATAGATCCGATACAGGTCTGGATCTGTGTTCTTTGTAATGAGTCATAGGATAAGGTGTCTTAACTTAGACGGTGATAGAATTTAGGCAGTGGAGAGGATAAGCTTGAAGATCCTTCTTGTAAAAAGAAAGAGAGAATTAGAAAGGAGAGGTTAGAATAATGATAGAGTAGCGAGAGGAAGAAAAGAACTAAGACTCTGTGATAATCCAGTCTTGTACACAATTGTAGACAGACATTGATCTTAATACAAAGAAAAGCATTTTTTTCCTGCATATGATGTCTATTTATGTTATCTGTGTTCTTTGAATGATATATGTATGTCAATATATGTTGTAGATGTATATGTTAACTTTGAATTGTAGTATTAATAAAGACTTCTCAAAGCTTTGAGAGTTTCTGAGTTATTTCTGGGTTCTTTAGATTATGCAAGGAGTGCATACATAGTGCAAGGAATGCGCATGAAGAAGTCTTTTTCAACTTAAATCTCAGAAGAGATAGCGGACAAGATGTCGAAGCCTATAAGACTTCGAAGGTCCTCAAAGTCTTGATAATTACAGTGTTTAGAAGAGGAGTCAAGGATTTAAGTTACCTCACAAGAAAAAATCTCAGGAGGAGTAGTGGTCTTAAGCTTCGAGAGGAAACACTTAGAAAAAATTCTAATTTCTGAAGAGTAGAAGCGTTTAAAGGTGGAGCTCAGAATTGGAAAGTTCAAAGGAAGAATAAGAATGAAGGATTGAGTGGGAGAAATCCTTCAGAAAAGAGATTTGAGGGTTGAGATTCATCCAGGAGAAGCCGAAATATTTCAAGTCGTTAGATCCCAGAGAAGTAGAACACTGGTTAGCCACGAGGATCTATCGGAATTTTGCAAACCAGAAGATTTGGACGAAGTAGAGTGAAATTCATGAAATCCCGAAGCCATCAGGATCATCCATTAAAAGGGGACACGTGGAGACAGATCGACGTTTCACTGATTCACATAGTAGAGAGTTGAAGGTGGTGGGAGTTGTGAAAACTCGCGAAACACAAAAGAACAATTTAATCATAGTTGTTGGCTGGAGAGCTAGTGTGTACTGTTGATCTAATATGAATATTTTGCAAGTTCGGATATCGAAATTTCGTAGAAGAGCAAAGTGTGGATAATGTGAATTCACGAAGCACAAAATCTTGACGCGCTCAGAAGGTTTGGTCGTAGGTCACAACTAGAGGTCATGTTGGTGGACGATAAGGGAGGAGCTAACAAGTATTAGGCTCCTGTCAAAATTACAGAACTGGGGGTTTTGGAAGATGGAGAGTCGGGTGACTCATATACTCGACACGTGAAATTGCGATGCGCCTTTTCAAATAAACGTGTGGTCACAAGGTGTGGTCACCTGGTGGAAAATAAGTCTTGCGCCTAACACTAGTTCATGTGGATAAAATTTCATTGAAAACTGTGGATTGTTTCTTAGAGGTTCCAACATGGAATTGAAGACTGTTTCAGTTCAATCTTGAGAAGATCCTAGGCTGGGAGGTTGCGCAACCCTTGGAGAGAAGGGGGGTCTGCACCATTTTGTGATGGCGAGGATATGTTCATTGAAGGATATTTGTGTCACATTGTGATAAAATGATATTTCTATCACATTGCAACGACAAGGCCATGTTCATCATATTGTAATGATAAGGCGATTTTCGTCACAGTACGACGATAAGGGTATGTTCGTCATATTGCGAAGATCAAACTATTTTTTTCACATTGCAACGACAAGGTTGTGTTTGTCACAATGCGACGATAACAATATGTTCATCATTAAGTCTTGTATACTGAAAAGAATAAATTTTACTAAAATAAATTGCATTAGAATAAAACCCCTATAAAAGAATGAAAACTTAAAATACAATTTATTACTATTATTCCATTATTATGAGTAAAACTAAATCATTATTTTATAAATTATTATTTTATTATTATAAAACAAATCCTAATACAAATAACCCTAACTCTAATAACAATTAACAATAATTATTTTTGTCACTTCCTTTTACAGAAAGTTGTGAATTGAAAATTGCAAAATGAGCATGGAAATCATACACAAACTTGTATTTCTGTCAAGATCAGAAAATGGGGAGATGCCTACAAGGATTTTCAATTCCCAAAAGAACACAAATAAATAAACTAAAGCAATGAAAAAATGTGAGTGGAGTTATCCATTTGCAAATGCAATTTCATGGGATGGGATCATTTTATTGAAACATGTTGGTTTGAGAGCAATTTTCGATAAGCTAAGTATAGATATGTAGTATTTCATGAATTTTTTTTAATGTAAAACATAAATTTAGATGGAACAAAAACACAAGATCTTTTAAAACTTGATTATTAAATTTATTATATCAAATTTATAAAAAAGAACATGATATTTAAACTAATTATAAAATATACAGTTTGTTGTGAAAATGCTAAAATAGGTTGCCTTCTCTTACAATATTAAAATTTGAATATTTAACCACTTCTCATTACACTCAATACCAAATTTAATTATTTAAAAATAACCACTTCTCAATATACCCATTGTACAAAGGCATTTTTCCAAAACTCATTGCAGAAATTGTAACAACCTTGCTATTTAAATTTATAGATACACATAAATCAATATATCAAAAAGATTTGTGTGTAACTATAATAGATTTGAGACATCAAATTTATTTAGATGCATTTTTTTTTGTGTGTTTATGAATTATCAAAATACTTTTTTTTTACATAGAAAAATGATTTTTACATAAAAATTGGTTTTTTAATATTTTCAACTCTGAAAGTTTGGTGGTAAATCTTTATAACTTCATACATTAACAGTAATTATTTATATTTAAAGTGATTTCACAAGATAAAGAATTGAATATGTGGCCAAAAATTGTGATGACAATAATTTTGGATGAAGTTTGGATGAAAATTTTAGATGTAAATTTTTTTATTTGAATGTGGTTGTGCTAATAACTAATATCCTTGTATATTTTTAATGACAACATTTAACAACATTAATATTAATAATATGACTATTAATAACTAATATTCATATTATTAGTAAGATTAATAACTATTAATATCTTAATATTATATTAATATTGTCTCATATATTAATATGATTAAATATTATATTATGATTAATGATTATTATAATAGTAATATAGTTATATATATTAATATTGAGTAAATAATATTCATAATAATATATATAATATATATGACAAAGTCTTATAATATTAATGATAAGACTCTATAAAATAATAATTATTAATATCAAATGTTGTCATTAATATAGTAATTAATATATTGTAGTATAGTAATTAATATTCATAATAATATTGTATCATTAATATTTATAATATTAATGATATGATTATATTAATATTCTTAATATTAATATTAATAATAATATATGTTAATAAACATTAATAATAATAATGATAATCTGTGTTAATAAACATTAATAATATTGATAATAAATATTTACCATTGTTTAATAATAATAATAATACCTTCACCTGTAGCAGCAGCAGGTGCCTCCATTGGAGTAGTTTTGACTGGGCCCGAGGAGAGATCCACATGCATGGAGGAGAGGATTTGAAGAAAGCTCGCCACGTTTTCTTCTGTGGCCTGTAGGCGAAATTGAAGATCCGCCACCTCCCGCCTGAGTTCAAAGACCAGGTCGTGCAGTATAATCAGTCGGTCTCTGAAATGCGCATTGTCGAAGGAGTCCATGGAATGGAGTCCCGCCCGCTTAGGCTCACCATGTGTAGGTGGGTCGCCGCTCAGGTTGCTCAGAGGCCTAAGGATTGACGTTGGGGCAGAGGAATTCACCAGGGGGTCTTGAAGGTGCCGTAGGAGTGAAACCGGCGACCGGCGGATTATGGCCATAGAGTTGAAATGCACACTCTGCGAAACTGGCGAGGAAGCAGCGGTGAACTCTGTCTGAAGACGGGGGGAAGAACAAATGGAGGGCGAGTCAGGAGGCGTGACCGAGGGCCGACGAGGCTTCCAGGGAGAGCCCCTCCTCGGTCGTCCCCTTGGTCGAGTCATTATGTGCGCAATGAGACTGGTAGGGGGGACTAATGGCACCCGGTGCAAGAGAGTGGCAGGGACGACAGCAACCCAGAGGAGACGAGCAGAGTCCAGCCTATGCTGCGAAGGGAGGAGCCCTGCAGACAGCAGACGAGGACGAATAACAAACATAATGAGCCAAGCCATTAAAAAATCGCTAAGAGGGAGATTGGGGTGCGTAAATGCTCCCTTGCTGCGTAGTAATGGGCAATTAAACACCAGGGAGGGTGGCGGCCTGTGGCACGAGCCCATCATGTGGCTCCGTGCCGCAGCGGCTTGTGCCTGCTCCCGTTCCTTGCCATGAGGACCGCACTAACACCCCATCCGGGGAATTTAACCACTTCTCATTACACTCAATGCCAATTTTAATTACTTAAAAATAACCACTTCTCAATAAACCCATCGTACAAAGGCATTTTTCCAAAACTCATTGCAGAAATTGTAACAACCTTGCTATTTAAATTTATAGATACACATAAATCAATATATCAAAAAGATTTGTGTGTAACTATAATAGATTTGAGACATCAAATTTATTTAGATGCATTTTTTTTGTGTTTATAAATTATCAAAATAATTTTTTTTACATAGAAAATTGATTTTTACATAAAAATTGGTTTTTTAATATTTTCAACTATGAAAGTTTGGTGGTAAATCTTTATAACTTCATACATTAACAATAATTATTTATATTTAAAGTGATTTCACAAGATAAAGAATTGAATATGTGGCCAAAAATTGTGATGACAATAATTTTGGATGAAGTTTGGATGAAAATTTTAGATGTAAATTTTTTTACTTGAATGTGGTTGTGCTAATAACTAATATCCTTGTATATTTTTAATGACAATATTTAACAATATTGATATTAATAATATGACTATTAATAACTAATATTCATATTATTAGTAAGATTAATAACTATTAATATCTTAATATTATATTAATATAGTCTCATATATTAATATGATTAAATATTATATTATGATTAATAACTATTATAATAGTAATATAGTTATATATATTAATATTGAGTAAATAATATTCATAATAATATATATGACAAAGGTTTATAATATTAATGATAAGACTCTATAAAATAATAATTATTAATATCAAATGTTGTCATTAATATAATAATGAATATATTGTAGTATAGTAATTAATATTCATAATAATATTGTATCATTAATATTTATAATATTAATGATATGATTATATTAATATTCTTAATATTAATAATAATATATGTTAATAAACATTAATAATAATAATGATAATCTGTGTTAATAAACATTAATAATATTGATAATAAACATTTACATTGTTTATTATTAATAATAATAATATTAACATTAATATTTATTTGATTGCTTGTTCATCGCGTGCTGAAATATTACGTTATTTTTAGATCAAAATACTGATATATATTGAGTCAGAAGAATTATTGGTTCTGGGCATAAATACATAAAAACCGAGGCTGTTTGATTATTGAATCTCGATGTTGTTATTCAATCCACAAATTGTATATTTATATGAACATTTTCAATCCACAAGACATTGTATATTTATCTGAACATTGTACATTTATAAGCTTGCTGTTGGGATTAAATTAAACATTCTTAGAGGATATTGTTTCACATTTTCAATGTATATATTTAATATTTATTATTTTTAATCACAAAAGTAGGTGTAACCAGGCCTGGAATTTGACGTTCCACAGGACGTTTTTTTGTTTTTTAGACGTATTTGACACGTGGATACAAAATCCACACGTCAAAATTTACCTGTATAAAAAATCTCAACCCGTCACAAATTTTAAGTGCTTAGTTTACTATAGTGTGTCATCTACCTAGGCCTTAGTGAACATGGGTTGGGAAAAGGTTTGTTGGAAGATTAAATATAACAATAAAAAAAATTTAATTAGTTTTAGACTCCCAATCCTTGAAATTTAATTAGTCCATAATCTTAGTTCACATAAACTGTTAATAGTTAATTGAATATCCATTCACTGATAGAGAATTTGACACTCATGAATTTGGGGTAAAACTAAAATGACGGGTATGAAAAACAAATGACCGTCATCAAAATTTGACTTGACAGGTAAGATAAATTTGAAATTCCAGCCCTGGGTGTAACGCCCATTATGTTAATTGATCAATTGAATATTAATGATGTAAATGTATTTGATGTATTAAAGACATTATTTATTTGATTGCTTGTTCATCGTGCTGAAAGGGAAATTTTTTTCCTAAGATATTAAGTTATTTTTAGATCAAAATGCTGATATATATTAAACCAAAACCATGGATTTATTATTTCTGTCCAGAAATACATAAAAACCGAGGTTTCTTGATTCTTAAATCTCTGGGATGAAATCGCCGAGAGTTTATAAAATACAAGTTATTTAATAATAAACATGCATTATAAATAAATGAGAATTGTTTTATATAATTTCTAGAAATAAGTTTTTAATTTACAAATTGTATAGTATTTTATAAAATAAACAATTTTAGTATATCAACGAATTTTCCAAATTTGCTATATATGAATAGTTTTAGTGGAGTTTATTTTATAGTAGTTTATTTAAATAAATCTACCAATTTAGTATGAACACACAAATTTAAAAAACAATTATATAATTAATCTAATTCTTTTCATTATTTATGTAAACACATGTAGTATGGTATTCTAAACTTTCTATCAATTAGTATGGTATTCTAAACTTAATAATTGGTGTTATGTAACTAATCTAATTCTTCTCATTATTTATGTAAGCACAAGTAGTATGGTATTCGAAATTTTTTCTCAATAATTGGTGATCGGCCATTTAATTCTGCAAAAGAAAACATTTGCATTTTTTTTTGTTTTTGAAAAACATTAAGGTATGGAGAATTTTTGAGTTTTTTCAAAAATTGAATTTCCTTGTTTAAAAGTTTGAAAAGTCAAGTCACGTGGAGGATGTTTTTTAAAGGGTTTTTGGTTTTTGAAAAACATTAAGGTACGGAGAATTTTTGAGTTTTTTCAAAAATTGAATTTCCTTGTTTAAAAGTTTGAAAAGTCAAGTCACGTGGAGGATGTTTTTTAAAAGGGTTTATTATATTTGAAATTAAATATAATATGTAAAAGTGGAAGAATTAAAGTAAAAGTAAATTTGGTAAATTTTTATTAAAAAGATGAAATTTTTAGTAAAAGGTTTTTATTAAACAAGGTGAAGATTATATCATTATTTGTCTATACATTTTTTAAAGGGTCTTAGTTATTATAAGTAGTGGTGTTTTGGAATTTTTTCTTCTGGTAATGGAGAAAACTCAGAGTGCTAAACTCGAAATTGAGAAGTTCAATGGTAAAAACAATTTCAAGATTTTGAAGGCTAAGATGCACGATCTGCTCGTGAAACAAGGCATGGTGAAGGTGCTTTTGGGAAAAGAAAAGCAGCCCGCGACCATAACATATGATGACTGGGATGAGATTGATGCGAGAGCACTGAGTGTCATGTGCCTGTGTTTGGACGATGATGTTCTGTTCAACATTGTTACATAGAAGACAAGAACCGGTTTATGGACGAAGCTGGAAATCTTGTATATGACGAAATCCTTGACAAGCAAGATCTTCCTGAAAAGACAATTGTATAGTCTACGCATGAAGGAAGGTACGAAGATAGATGATCATTTAAATACTTTTAATACTCTTTTAGTCGAGCTAACTAGCATGAGAGTAAAATTCGATTCTAAAGATAAGGTGGTTACATTATTGTGTTGTTTGGACGCATCATGGGATCACTTTGTTACCTCTATTAGTTTCACCAACATAAAGTATTGAGTTTGATGATATTGTTGGAGCACTACTGTCTGAGGAAACAAGGAAGAAATCCAATATAGAAACCTCCACATCTGAGGCGATGATGGTCAGAGGCAGACGAAAAGAAAGAGGACACGGTCAGAGGGATTTCTCTTGGTCAAAGTCGAAGGGCAGAAAAAGAAATATTAAGTGCTAGTTTTGTGGAAAATTGGGACACCTGAAGAATGACTGTTGGAAGAGACAACAAGCCTCCAAAGAATACCCTCCAAAAGAGATGAAGGAAGCAAATGCAACCGAAACAAGTTCAACAACAGGTTCAGGTATGATTGATGAATTTTTATCAATTAATATTGGTTCACATCATGATCAACAATGGTTATTAGATTATGGTGCTTCAAATTACACGTGTCTTCATAGACAATGGTTTATTACCTACCAGTCTATAGATGATGGAATTGTTTACATGGGAAATGATATATCATGTAAAGTTATGGGAATTGGTAGCATTCGAATTAAGATGTTTGATGGAACTATTAAAATACTAACTGATGTGAGACATGTACCTGATCTTAGAAAGAATCTAATTTCTTTGGGAGTCTTAGACACTAGAGGATATAAGAGTATTGTTCAAGATGGAGTTATTAAAGTCTACAAAGTAATCCTACTAGTTACGAAAGCGAAGAAGGTTGGTAACATGTTCCTATTAGAAGGAAGAACTGAGTCAGATCATGTGACAGCGATATCTGAGAAATAAAATGATTCTATTCGAATGTGGCATCAACGGTTGGGTCATATGAGAGAACAAGGATTAAAGGTATTAACTCATCGCAAATTACTTCCTAGTCTAAAGTCTTTAAATTTAGATTTCTGCAAGCACTGTATTTATGGAAAACCGAATAGGCAAAGATTTAAAACCGTAAGACACACCAGTGAAGGAATCCTTAATTATATTCATTCTGATGTTTGGGGGCCATCCCCTACTATTTAGTATGGAGAATCATCATATTTTGTAACTTTTATAGATGATTTCTCGAGGAAGGTGTGGATATATATGTTGAAAAGAAAGGTTGATGTGTTTACTATTTTCAAGCAGTTTAGAGTTTTGGTAGAAAAGAGTACTGGTAGGTCCATTAAATTTTTAAGAACTGATAATGGTCATGAATTTACGTCAATGGAATTTGAGAACTATTGCAAAGAGTTTTGGATTGATAGACATAAAACCACTCCCTATAATCCTCAACAAAATGGAGTTGTTGAACACATGAACAAGACTCTTCTAGAGAGAGAAAGGAGTATGCTTAGTAATGCCCACTTGCAACAGGAACTATGGGCAGAAGAAGTAACTACATCTTGTTATCTGGTGAATCGATCACAATCAACAACAATAGAGTGCAAGATTCCTGAAGAGGTATGGAAATGTCACCCTTGTAATTTTTCTAATCTTAAAGTTTTTGGTTGTGAAGCCTATGCTCTAATTCTGAAACATCAACGTTCTAAATTAGATCCAAAATAAAAAAGGCTTATCTTTGTTGGATATGGTGATGGTATTAAGGGGTATATATTGTGGGATCCTACTGCCCACAAGATCACCATTAACAGAGATGTAATATTTGATGAATCATCTCTCATCAAATCATATGTAGATGTTCAAATGAAACATGAAGAAGCGTCTAAGTATCAACACATTCAGTTTGAAACCAGTTCAAATACAGATGAAAGTGAACATGAACAATTTTCTGAAGATGTTCATGAAGAGTTTCCAGCAGAGGAAGACATGGTTGATGATAACAATCAACAGAATGTGGATGAGCCACAAACTTCCCTAAGGAGATCTACGCGGGTCAGAACTCCTCCAAGAAGGTATGATGATTTTGTTTAGTCAGTTTCTTTAAGTACTAATGATGATGAACCTTTGTTCTATCAGGAAGTTGTGAAGGGTTCTAACAGTGATAAGTAGAAACAAACAATGAAGGATGAAATGAAGGCAATAGAGAGGAATTCCACATGGGACCTGGTAGAACTTCCAAAAGATAGAAAAACTGTAGGTTGCAAGTGGGTCTACAATATGAAGAAGGGTGTTGATGATAAGGTGGAAAGACACAAAGCAAGGATGGTTGCGAAAGGATATTCTTAGAAAGAAGGT
>ML813511.1:78796-110347 GCA_009831015.1 Picea engelmannii | reverse complement strand
AAGGGGGAGACTTGGAAATAATGGAGTAAGCGCCAGTTGTAAGCACCAGTTATAAGCTTCAGTTGTGAGAGTCAGTTGTAGGCGTGTTAAGAGTCAGTTCATAGTTGAGAGTCTAGTTGTCTTTGGTTTGCATGTAACCGACTCGTTAGAGTCTTTTCCTACATAAGGATGTAATCCGTCTTCATTGAATAATAGAGAAGTGAGCATAGACTCACCGTATTGTTTGCTTCACATATCTTATCTTTTACACTGTGAAAGGCCTGAATCCACAAAACTCTGAAGAGATCTTTTGCTTGCATGCTTTCTTTCAACCCCATCCTTTTCTAAGATTTGAGGAACTGGTTGAAAAGTTTTTGGATGCCTGCAATGGATTGCCAGTATCTCTTAAAATTCTTGGGGCGCTTCTTAGTGGGACATATGATTTAGAGTATTGGAATGCTCAATTGCACAAAACTTCCAAAATACTTCCCAGAGATATACAAAGCAGACTAAAAATTAGCTTCTCCTCTCTCGATAGAGAGGAGAAGCATATATTTTTAGACATTGCTTGTTTTTTTTTTATAGGAGAAGACATGGATACCACTATGAGAATATGTGATGGATGCCGCTGGGAAGGATTTCTGGGTCTTTGAAAGCTGGAAAATAGATGCCTGGTAGAGGTGGAAGTGAAAACTGCCTGACAATGCATGGCCACCTTAGAAACATCGATAGAGATATGGCAGTGAATTCAAAATATGGGCATCATCTTTGGTGCATAGACAATCTTGTTCCTAATGTGTCTCACCAATCGCATGTACGTATTTTGAAGCTTTCGACCAACATTCAAAATAGTTTTGTGTTATCAAAATTGTCTGTTAAGTTTTGAATTCTTAAAACTTTGCAGTATTGTCCATCTTGTTTCTAACAGCCCCGGGTGAACAATTTAGGTGCGTGGAATTAGCATGGTGGACGGAAAAGGCCCTAAACAATCTTTCAACGGAAATGACCTTGAACAATCTTCTGAAAACCTTAAGGACAACTGCAACCTAAGCAAGTTGGAGCTCCTTATCGCTGAAAGTTATTTTGTTAAACATGTACTCAGCTTTGGGAAGTTACCAAGATTAATATATCTGAGCTGGGACAAGTGTCTGAACCCCTCCTTACCTTGTTCGATTCCAATAAATAATTTAAGAGTGTTGCATATAAAGGGGAAAATTTTGAAAACAATCCGGCAACATGCATCTCACGTAGTATTTTTGTTCTATTTTGTTTTTTCTTCAAATTGTAAAAATTGCTATCACTTAGGAATTGTCTTCCTATTCCACAATGCCAAAAAGTTGACATTTATAGTGCCACACCCAATTTAATAATGCAAGTGAACATTGCAGGCACCTCTGCAGTTGAGGGAACTTCATATTGGTGCTCCCCTTTTAGAGGTTCTAGATTCCATTGGAAATATGAAATACCTCAAAAGATTTGTCCTGTCCAAGAGTTATCATGAAAATTTTCCAAATGAATTATGTCGCATGCATTCTTTGAAACACATCGGGTTAAAGTATTGCAAAAAAATGAAGAAGCTTCCAGATTCAGTTGGGAACTTAAGGAACCTACAAAGACTTGAGTTTTGTGGCTATTCCACTCTCGAGGGGCTCCCAGATTCGATTGGGAACTTGACAGGCCTCCAAAATCTTGACTTGGGTGGATGCTCCACTTTGCAGATGCTCCCAGATTTGGTTGGGAAATTGACGGGTCTTCAATGTCTTGACTTGCACATGTGATCCACTCTGCACACGCTCCCAGATTCGGTTGGGAACTTGATGGGCCTCCAAAGTCTTGATTTTCATAGGTGCTCGAAGCTGCAGATGCTCTTGGAATTAGTTGGGAACTTGACGGGCCTCCAAAGTCTTGACTTGCGCTGGTGCTCCATTCTACAGGCGCTTCCAGACTCGGTTGGGAACTTGACAGGACTCCAAAACCTTGACTTGCATGGGTGCTCAACTCTGTAGATGCTCCTAGACTCTGTTGGGAACTTGATCGGCCTCCCTCCACTCTGAAGATGATCCCAGACTCAGTTGGAAACTTGACGGGCCCCCAACGTCTTGACTTGTGCGGGTGCTCCACTCTGCATAGGTTCCCAAAGTCGGTTGGGTACTTGACGGAACTCCAAAGTCTGAGCTTGCGTGGGTGCTCCAGTCTGCAGATGCTCCTAGAGTTGGTTGGGAACATGAAAGGCCTCCAACATCTTAATGTAACATCCCTCTCTGGTGCACTGAACAAACTTATTCTTTGAGGACACTTGCTCGCAAGTGATCCAGATTATTATGCTATTAAAATTTTTTGATTTTGATTATGAGGCGTTATGGTTGATGACATGATGTTTTACTACATTGACATAGATAGGTGCTATTGACTCGGTTTTACTGAGTGTGAAGGGTTTTGGACCTTGAGGATGCAGAGGCATCGATTGAACCCCTTGGACTTCGGATCGAGTCAGGGAGTGTGCCATTGGGGTTTGATTGTTTTAATGTGATATTAGTGCATCTAACTAGGTGATATGATATGGATATGTTCTGACATGATTTGTTGATGATGTAGGCTGATGATAGCTTGCCGACCAGACTCACATATGGAGTAAAGGGGTCACACATGACTACCAGAGATGTTGAGGGAGAGGTGTGGACAACAACCCTGCCACAACCTACTAGCACTCTCATCGTGGATCGAACTATAGGTTAACAATTACCTAGTTTGAGAGGACCCACGATGTCGTGAGGGAAGACTATGAAATTCGCTCACGATGACTCTAAGGGGCGTGCAATAAGGTGGGGGACTTATTCCTTAGAAGCCCTTAGTCTACCACAATTTCACCTGGGATAGTGTTGACTCCAGGGGTTATTGATGTCTACCAAATCAGTCAAGAGGCAAGTGGCACCCTTGGACCACGTACATCAAGGGAACAGATGAGGTGAGTGGCACCCTTGGAGCACCTAGTGCGTCCTAAAGGGCATGTCGCGTTGATGATAATAGAGGGATGAACCTAGATGACCCTAAGACAAATAACATGTTAAGAAATTTTAAAACAATTTCCCTAATTAAATGTCGCCCAGTACAAAATCTAAGTTCTAAGTCTAAAATTACGCTAAGGGTAAATTTTGTCTAACTTTAAAAAAAATAAAAAAAATAAAAAATAAATAAAGTAAATAGATAAAATAAAATAAAATAATAAAATTTAAAATAAAAACCGCTTAAATATTAATTATGAGCTTCATAAAATTTTGTAACATGAAGGGAGTAAGAAATTAAATTATTCATAAGAAATAAAATCTGTGGATATAAAATGTAAAGAGGGAATTAATTTATCTTTTGATAATTTAAAAAGATACTAAATTAATGATAAAGGGAAAAAAGGGTTAAGTTCCACACATGCCTTTTTGAGTTCTAAGTAAAAGGGGAAAGAGGGAAAATAAAAAATAGGAAACTAGGGAAAAGAGTTAACATAAAAAGGAAAAAGGGGAACTTAAGGGAAAAAGCGTGAGGTCAACTTAGTAATGAATCTACATTTAAGAGCCTTCTAATTTTGAACTCAATTAACAACTTCATAATAGGGAAAGCCTTTAAAACCTTTAAGGGAATTTGGGGACACCTAGGAGTGATTCTAGGAGTAACTCTAGGCAGGTGAGGGAAATAAAGATAATTACTTAATTAAAGAAATTAATTCATGGAGGATTCTAGGGGATGAGGGACACTTGTACGGAGAGGAAATTTTAGGAATTTATTTTTAAAACTTTAATTAAATGAGATTTTAGGAAAGAAAGGAAGTTCAAAACTCTATAAAATGAAGGATGGAGAAGGAGAAAGGATCATATTATGTTTTTGTAACGTTACGTTGCAGAAATATCGACTTGACTGATTTACTTGTGGGGAGTTGGGACAGCCAGCTCGGAGAGGAGTGGTAGATCGGCCTTGCGAGGCGAGCTGGGAGCTAGATGAAACCTCTGGATAGTGTGTGTGGCCCCTTTGCAGCTTGGGGGGCTAAGGGGGAAGAAGAGTACCCCTAGCATTGGTTGGGAGGTACTGGTGTAGTCTCGACGGTCAGCAAGAAGGAGTTGCACAGAGCGCGTGGATGACACTCGGAGTAGGCAAAAAGGCAACGATACGCTTCTTTGTTTAATGATAGAATGTTGTAGGATTTATGATTTATATCTACATTGTGTAGTGGGTAGGTAAACTGATTGTCTAGTTTCTTGACTGAAATTTTTATAGCCTAGCTGAATGATTGGCTTATTGATTTCTGTGACCTTCGTCTTCTCGTATGCCGTGACTACCCTGTGTGATGATTGTGAACTTGATATTGTTATCCTTGTCCCTAGCTCACCAGTCCTCGCCTGAGCAGTTGGCCAAGAGCCTGATCTACGATCGTCGCCTTAGCATTAAAATACCTATGGATCTCAATGCCCTACTTTTTTGTGTGTGGATGGTGGAGCGAAGGACGAACCCATCCGTCAACATCTGTTGTTGCCTTGGTTGATTGTTTGTCTTACTCCTTGATGCATTTGACCCGGTCAGTTAGTGTTTATGGTGAACATGATCTCTTCTTCTATGCTTGTTAGTGAGTTGTGGGTCGATTAGGTTTTTATTCTTGTATGATTTGCTTAACCAGAATGTCTCCCCTATTTATTGAATGGCTGGTCTGCTCTATACATTTCTAGATAATTATTTTTAGTCCTTTATTCCTGGGATGATTATTCAACAATTTTGCTAATATGTTAAGGATAGAATTGTAAATCCCCTTCTTGTGCGTTGTACAACGATTTTGTTCGTTCTGCATTTTATTTGATTGACGACTTCCTGCCCAATGACTTTCTTTTACCTGGTAGGAATCTCTTCTCCTTCTAAGAGTTTTTTTTTTTTTTTTAAATGGGTTAGACTAGCATTTCGATTTCATTATTTGCATAGTCGTCTATTCTGTTACTTCCAGATGTGGATAAGGGTAGGGTTTTACCTTTGGCCAGTTTTAAGCTTAAAATTTTACTGCATTATCCGGTTAACTACCACGATTTGCTGATTAAATGGATTAAGACCTTTAGGGTGGGCATCCTTAGAACTAGAGGTTGTTCATCTATCGCTAGCTGGATATGTTGGACCCATAGAAATTCGTCCGTCCGGTTATAGCTGTTATCGCCCTCACAGATGGGCTCTTAAAATCTATCTAACAACCTGAAGCTCTTGGGTTTAAACGAAGTAGTCCCATCCCTTGGCATCGAACCAAGCTCTTGCGACTGTCACGAATTATTTTACCTGTGTAATTGCCACGAGTTATTTTACCTGTTGGTTCCTTTTTATTTTCACGCCCTCATCTCATCTCCCAATCGTGGCTGTTAGCGCCTTTCATTATTTCCTGTGTTGTGGTAGCATTTGGACCTGTGCGACCTCTGCCCCTTAAATTTTGCTAACAACCACGTCCCTCACTCCCTCATGAATGCCTCCGCCTTCGTTATTAAGCCTCATCTTACCAACAGTCTTACAGTAATAAGTTACCTCATTTTTATTTATGAGATTCGCTCCAAGGTTCCATCAAATTCGTTTGTTGTTTAACAGATAAATTTACTTTTATAACCATTCGGGGTCTTAGATTCTCAGATTGGAGACTTATTATACTTAATCTGCATAGCCAGTCCTTACCCTGCGACAACCACCTCACGCATTTTATGAATGGTATTTGACCAATGTGTTAATCAAATTTACCAGGACACCAACTGCCACTCATGTATTAAGTGGCGATTTTTATTTAATTATGACAGCTTCGGTAATTCTAGCAATGTTATTGATTGACTTGTTAGCATTGAATAATAGCATTCAAGTGCGTCGGTTAGAGTAAATGTGAATTCCTTTAACCCCTTAACGGACTTCAATTCTGCCTTGAATGACTCTCCCTTGACAAAAACCACCTACTTTTAGAAAAAAGTACCACTTCTATAGCCGATAGTTTTATTTTATTGTTGGACAATTGAGGTAATGATTATCACTGGTAGGTGAGCCTTTTCGCTACATTATTGAAGTTTTTTTTTGAGGTTTTCACATCACAAGCTTCTGGTTCCCAAAACAGAAGTTACCTAGTTTTCATTTAAAAAACGGTTTCGGATTTATGGCATGCACTCATAGTTATCTTCTTGTCATGTAGCACTTAAAGGTAATTCTTGTTAGTAATTATCTTTGTTGTTATTTTAGTTCTTAAAATCAAGATTTAGGTTTTAGTTAAATGATCAAATTAAGAATTACGACTTAGATTTTAGTTTCTTGTTGTTGATTTAGATGCTTTTTACTTGGCACATGGTTGGCTGCTAATAATATTCCCTCACCTAAGTTATGGAATTGAATTTATCTTATGTTGGCAAAAGAAAGGTGGTTTTATAATTCTCGTCAAGTTTAGAATGGTTCAACAACACTTACCTTCCTCTTTTAATTAATATAAATTTCCATGGATAAATTAATTTAGGTTGATTTTAAAAAAAGGATTTCTATTGTTATTGGATAACATATAAAATGTATTGTCTTGTTAAGCTAAGTACAATAAGTTATCATGAGAATAGAAATTAATTAAATGTACTTTATTTTAAGGTTCAGTTGGTAACTCGTCGACTAATGGGAATTAATTGAGCAATTGATCTGTAATTAATGTCAATTTAAGTCATAGATAATGCCCCTTGTCTTAAATAATGGTTGGTTGTTGACATAGTCTTTTCTAACTTGTGCTTTCCGTAGAAGAGGTGGTTGTTCATTTAATCATTGTTGTACTTGGATGTAACATTTAATTGCTTGGTTTGCTTATGTCGGGCGGGATGTAGACACCTCCTTGTTCCTCAGAACGGTCGCCATCCCTGAGTCCTTAAATGGTCAAAATCGATGGGAACCTGGGCTTGAGCATTGCTTTTGTGTCCTGGAGGTCCTAACCATTGCAGGGTAGGATGGCGGGTAGTCAGTCTAATGTTTCATCAGTTGACTGTCATTCATTACTTCCATATGCTTGATGTGCGTCTTAGGTCGTTATGTTGTTGTCACAGTTGCATGCATCAGGTTCGTCGTCGTGTTATGACGCATAGTGTAATGCCCTTATTACCCTTGTACACATGCACACACACAAAAAAACAAATTTTCACTTGTTATGAGAGGTTGATGTCATAAGGAACGAGAGGTTTGTTACATATGGTATCAGAGCTAGGTTCAACCCGCGACTTGGGATCGCTACAACTTTCGTTGATATGAATGATTGATTATACTATTTCTGATCGAGTTAACTTGTCTGCGTACAGGTAATCATGGTTAGAGTACGCCGCGGAGGTAGAGGATGGGGTGCTAGGGGAGGGGGCGCAATGCCTCTAGTAGCATCCACAATTGAGGGAGATAACCCCCAGGGAAACGAGCAGGTTATCGGGCAGGAGCAGATAGAAGTTGGTGAGGTGGTCGGAATGATGAGATCTTTTCAATGCATGTATGAGGCACTGATCAGCCATTTGGATAGAGATGATGCCAGAGCGCTGACACCCGCTGAGGTTCTACTGCTTGCTCCAGTCGATACCGTTAGCATTCACCGTGAACTCGATAAGGTCAAATTTCCTGAGTTCTTTGGTGCCCCGGACGACGCAGCCGCCAAGGCATGGTTGGAGAACATGGCGATGTGCTTCGCACTTCGCGATTATACCTCCAACATGAAGGTCCACATGGCGGTCTTTCAACTGAAGGGGAGCACTCTTCTATGGTGAAAGACGCTCCTACCACAGTTGAACATGGCCGTTGAAGACGTGTCATGGGAACTGTTTGAGGAACGGTTCCGAGAGAGGTACCTTTCAAAGGAATTCATTGAGTGTCAGCTCAATGAGTTCAATGCCTTATGAAAGGGAGGTCGTACGGTGCCCAAGTACGAGGCCTGTTTTATGGAGCTTCTCTGGTATGCTCTGCACCTTAACACTGAGAAACTTAAGGTCAACTAGTTCATGTTCGGCCTTAACGGCAGCCTGCATGCAAAGGTTAGGATTTTGATGCCTCAAACCTTGCATGATGCCCTCCGTAAGGCCCTCATAGTAGAGGAGGAGCTTATCAGCGGAGGTCCGACCAGGACTCCAGTGAGACCAGCAGGGCAAGTTCTATCTAGAGCACAACAACATCAGAAACTAGCTAGACATATGCCGGGATACCATGGCTTCTAGAGGGGATCCACTTCGACTACACCCTGGTGACCGACGCCTCAACAACGAACACCTTGTAGGGGGACACAACATCAACAACAACACCGCCCGCAACAACAGTAGTTTAGGCCTGTTTCGCAGAATAGATTAGGGTTCTAGGCTGGTGGGCCGTCATTTTCTACTTCGGGTATCAGGACTACTGGGACGAATAAGGGGTGTTAGACGTGTGGGGAGCCACACTACCAACACGACTGCCCAATGGAGAGAACCAAAGCATCCGGATCAATCGTACCAACTACCATGGGAGATATGGGCAAGGCCCATCAGATTCATGCAGTGGTGAATAAGTGCCAGATAGAGCATCAATCAACTGTGTTCGAGACGACAGGTATCGTCGTTGACCATAATCTTAGTATTTTGATAGATCCCGGTGCTACCGAGAGTTTCATTTCTGGTGCTGCACTAAAAAGGATTAAGGTAAAGGCAGGTGAACAAGACGAGTTTATCTTCATAGAGATGGCTTATGGAGCCAAACAGAAGGTTGGAGGAAAGGTTACGGGATGTATCCTTAACCTGAGAGATTTTTTCACAAGGGCCAACCTGTATGTCACAATCTTAGGATCTTATGACGTCATGATTGGCATGGACTGGTTGGAATCGCATGAGGCTATACTCAAATCTAAGACGAAATGGTTGAGCTTGGTCGATGACGAGGGACAGAGACATGTGATTGTAGGCTGGAACCAGGGAGTTTCCCTAAGGTTCATCTCTTCCTTGCAACTTCGAAAGAGCATGCACAAGGGGTGCAATCTTTATGCGATCCTTGTGCTAAATGAGAAGGGAGTAGTAGAAGGTCTAGAACACCTTCCGGTGGTGAGAGAGTTCGCATATGTCTTTCCAGAGGAATTACCTGGGATGCCTCCAGAGAGGGAATTGGAGTTTACCATAGACCTAAAACCAGGGATTGAACCGATAGCAAGAACGCCTTATCGGATGTCGACTCCAGAGTTACAAGAGTTGAAAATGCAACTGAAGGATTTGTTGGACCTAGGTCTGATACGCCCTAGTTTGTCACCGTGGGGTGCACTTGTTATTTTCATACAAAATAAGGATGGATCATGGAGGCTTTGCATTGACTACCATCAACTGAACAAGGCTACAATCAAGAATCAATATTCATTGTCGAGAATTGATGATATGTTCGATCAAATGAAGGGTGTGACGGTGTTCTCCAAGATCGATTTGCGATTAGGGTATCACCAGTTGCGGATCAAGGATGATGATGTCCCTAAGACCGCCTTTGAGACGAGGTTTGGACATTACAAGTTTATTGTTTTACTGTTTGGATTGACAAACTCCCCAGGTGTATTTATGAGTTTGATGAACGGGGTGTTTCGCGAGTACTTGGAAAAGTTTGTCCAAGTGTTCGTTGACGATATTTTGATTTATTCATGGACGACGGAGGAACACGACGAGCACTTGCGCTTGGTATTATAGTGTCTGCGAGAGCACCAATTGTATGGGAAGTTGTCCAAATGCTCTTTTTATCAATCGAAGATTCACTACTTAGGGTATGTCATCTCCGGCAAAGGCATCGTCGTGGATCCAGCCAAAGTCGAGGCTATTATGGAATGGACTGCACGTACAAATGTCTCGGAAGTGCATAGATTCATGGGTTTAGCAAGATACTATTGACGGTTCATCAAGGGATTTTCGAAGATAGCAAATCCAATCACGGAATTGTAGAAGAAAAACAAAAAGTTTGTTTGGACCAAGAAATGCGCAGAAGCATTTCATAGGCTTAAGGAGTTGTTGACAACTGCAACGATACTAAAGGTCCCTGACATGGACACGGATTTCTTGGTATGCACTAACGCATCCACGGAAGGCTTAGGCAGAGTATTGATGCAAGACGGACAAGTGATTGCTTACATTTCGAGGAAACTAAGAAGGCATGAGGAGAACTATGCAACGCATGATTTGGAATTGTTAGCCATCATATATGCCTTGAAGGTTTAGAGACACTACCTTGTTGGAGGAAAATTTGAACTAAAGACTGACCACTATGGACTACAACACATCTTTATGCAAATTGACCTGAACGTGCGACAACGTCGTTGGTTGGAATTGCTTAGCGAGTACGACTTCGAGATTACTTACATAAAAGGAACAATGAAACGAGTGGCGGATGCATTGAGGCAGAGACCACGCATCTATTCGATGTTGCCTCTTCAGGCGAATCTACATGAAAATATTCTAACTTTACAACGTGATGATGACTGGTACAAAGTGGTCGAGGGTTTTATCGGACAAAACACAATGATGGTACCATGATTTGAGGGATTTTCATTTGATAGCGATGGCTTATTGAGGTTTAAAGGTCGGATTTACATACCACCAAACGACGAGTTCAGAATGTTGATCCTTAGCGAGGCTCATAAAGCAGTTTACATGGCTCACCCGGGAGCCACGAAGATGAGGGCAGACCTTAAACCTTTATTCTTTTGGAAGGGAATGAGGGTTGACATAGTCAACTATGTGGCCATATGTATAGAATGTCAGCAGGTAAAGGATGAACATAGACACCCTGCAGGATTACTACAACCACATGCTATTCCGGAATCGAAATGGGAAGTTATTTCAATGGATTTTATTGTTGGATTGCCACTGACGACAAGGAGACATGACTCAATTTTTGTAGTAGTAGACACTCTGATGAAGAGTGCTCACTTTATTCATGTGCATACGACATATCAGGCACCTGACATAGCTAGAGTTTTCATCAGTGAGATTGTGAGGCTGCATGGCGTGCCTAAGAGGATTATATCCGATCGAGGATCGGTGTTTACTGGATGATTTTGGACGAGTTTTCAAGAGGCCTTGGGAACACAACTTAACTTTAGTACTGCGTATTACCCAGAGACTAACGGACAGACTAAGTGAATGAACAAAACCTTGGAGGACATGTTGCGCATGTACGTGATGGACCAACAAAAGCGATGGGAAGAATTCTTGCCACAATTGGAGTTCTCTTACAACAATAGTTACCAGAGCACCATTAAAATGGCGCCTTTCGAGTTTCTTTATGGGAAACCATGTCGTATGCCTTTGAGTTGGGATCGACTTAAGGATAGGGTCCTGGTGGGACCAGAAGCGATCCAAGAAATGGAAGAGAAAATGAAAACAATAAGACAAAGGATTAAAGAACCGCATGATCGACATAAGAGTTATGCCGATGCACACCGTGTCGACTGTAGTTACGAGGTTAACGATTGAGTCTTCTTGCGGGTTAAACCACATAAGAGTTCGATCAAGTTTGAAAAGGGAGCTAAAATCTCTCCTAGGTTCATGGGCCCTTTCGAGATTGTGGAGAGAAAGGGGCCCATGGCCTATCGACTAGCCTTGCCTAATTCTTTGAGGCGTATGCACGATGTTTTTCATGTATCTGTTTTGAGACATTATATTAGTGACCCTACACATGTTATTGACATGAGTTCCTTGCAGGTATCGAATGAGGGAGAGCTCACGGTTGAGCCAGTCCGCATCTTGGATCATCGCGTTCAACAACTACGGCGTCGAACAGTAGATCAAGTCAAGGTCCAGTGGTACAATTATAGTCTGCACTCGATGACTTGGGAGGAGGCATATGATATGCGCCAACAGTTTCCATTTCTGTTTGATAGATAGACTAATGATACTGTGATACACTTTATTCCAACATTTATACTGTGAAAATTTGGGACGAATTTTAGACCAAGAGGGGGTGTATATAACATCCCGCTCTGGCGCACTGAGCAAACTTATTATTTGAGGACACTTGCTCACAAGTGATATGGATTATTATGCTATTAAAACTTTTTGATTTTGATTATGAGGCATTATGGTTGATGACATGATGTTTTACTACATTGACATTGACATATGTTGTTGACTTAGTTTTACTGAGTGTGCAGGGTTTTGGACCTTGAGGATGCAGAGGCATCGATGGAATCCCTTGGAATCTGGATCGAGTCAGGGAGTGTGCCATCGGGGTTTGATTGTTTTACTGTGATATTAGTGCATTTGAAAGGGTGATATGATATGGATATGTTCTGACATGATTTGTTGATGATGTAGGCTGCCGATAGCTTACCGACTAGACTCACATATGGAGTAAAGGGGTCACACATGACTACCCGAGATGTTGAGGGAGAGGTGTGGAAAGTAGCCCTGCCACAACCTACTAGCACTCCCATCATGGCTCGAACTATAGGTTAACAATTACCTAGTTCGAGAGGATCCATGATGCCATGAGGGCAGACTGCGACAGTCGCTCACGATGACTCTAAGGGGTGCGAAATAAGGCAGGGGCCTTATTCCTTAGAATCCCTTAGTCTACCACAAGTTCACCTGGCGGAGTGTTGACTCCAAGGGTTATTGATGTCTACCAAATCAATCAAGAGGCGAGTGGGACCCTTGGACCACGTAGTGCGTCCTGAAGGGCACGTCACACAAGGGAACAAATGAGGTGAGTGGCACCCTTAGAGCACCTAGTGCATCCTGAAGGGCACGTTGTGTTGATGATGATAGAGGGATGAACCTAGATGGCCCTAAGACAAATAACATGTTAAGACATTTTAAAACAAATTCCCTAATTAAATGTCGCCCAGTACAAAATCTAAGTTCTAAGTCTAAAATTACGCTAAGGGTAAATTTTGTCTAACTTTAAAATAATAATAATAATAAATAAATAAATAAAGTAAATAGATAAAATAAAATAAAATAATAATATTTAAAATAAAAACCGCTTAAATAATAATTATGAGCTTCATAAAATTTTGTAACATGAAGGGAGTAAGAAATTAAATTATTCATAAGAAATAAAATCTGTGGATATAAAATGTAAATAGGGAATTAATTTATCTTTTGGTAATTTAAAAAGATACTAAATTAATGATAAAGGGAAAACAGGGTTAAATTCCACACATGCCTTTTTGAGTTCTAAGTAAAAGGGGAAAGAGGGAAAATCAAAAATAGGAAATTAGGGAAAAGAGTTAACATAAAAAGGAAAAAGGGGAACTTAAGGGAAAAAGCGGGAGGTCAACTTAGTAAAAAATCTACATTTAAGAGCCTTCTAATTTTGATCTGAATTAGCAACTTCATAATAGGGAAAGCCTTTAAAACCTGTAAGGGAATTTGGGGACACCTAGGAGTGATTCTAGGAGTAACTCTAGGTGGGTGAGGGAAATAAAGATAATTACTTAATTAAAGAAATTAATTCATGGAGGATTGTAGGGGATGAGGGACACTTGTACGGAGAGGAAATTTTAGGAATTTATTTTTAAAACTTCAATTAAATGAGATTTTAGGAAAGAAAGGAAGTTCAAAACTCTATAAAATGAAGGAAGTAGAAGGAGAAACGATCATCTTCTGTTTGCGTAACGTTACACTGTAGAAATATCGACTTGACTGATTTACTTGTGGGGAGTTGGGACACCCAGCTCGGAGAGGAGTGGTAGCTCGGCCTTGCGAGGTGAGCTAGGAGATAGATGAAACATCTAGATAGTGTGTGTGGCCCCTTTCCGGCTCGGGGGGCTAAGGGGGAAGAAGAGTACCCCTAGCGTTGGCTGGGAGGTACCGGTGTAGTCTCGACGGTCAGCGAGGAGAAGTTTCAAGGAGCATGCAGACGACACTCAGAGCAGGCAAAAAGGCAATGGTACGCTTCTTTGTTGAATGATAGAATGTTGTAGGATTTATGATTTAGATCTGCATTGTGTAGTGGGTAGGTAAACTGATTGTCTAGTTTCTTGACTGAATTTTTTATAGCCTAGATGAATGATTGGCTGATTGATTTCCATGACCTTCGTCTTCCTGTATGTCATGAACACCCTGTGTGATGATTGTGAACTTGAGATTTTTATCCTTGTCCCTATCTCACTACTCATCGCCTGAGCATTCGGCCAGGATCCTGACCTACGGTCATCGCATTAGCGTTAAAAGACCTATGGATCTCAACGCCCTACTTTTCTGTGTGTGGATGGTGGAGCGAAGGACGAACCCATCCGTCAACCTCTGTTGTTGCCTTGGCTGATTGTTTGTCTTGCTCCCTGATGCGTTTGACCCCGGCAGTTAGTGTTTATGGTGAACATGATCTCTTCTTCTATGCTTGTTAGCAAGCTATGAGTCGATTAGGTTTTTATTCTTCTATGATTTGTTTAACCGGAATGCCTCCCTTGTTTATTGAATGGTCGGTATGCTCTATACATTTCTAGATAATTGTTTTTAGTCCTTTATTCCTGGGATGATTGTTCAACAATTTTTCTGATATGTTAAGGATAGAATTGTAAATCCCCTTCTGGTGTGTTGTACAACGATTTTGTTCATTCTTCATTTTATTTGATTGATGATTTCCCCCCTAGCAACTTTCTTTTACCTGACAGACATCTCTTCTCCTTCTGAGAGTTTTAATTAAAAAAAAAAGGGGGTTAGACTAGCATTTCGATTTCATTATTTTCACAACCGTCTATTATGTTACTTCCATATGTGGATAAGGGTAGGGTTTTACCTTTGGCTAGTTTTAAGCTTAAAATTTTACTACATTATCCAGCTAACTACCAGGATTTGTTGATTAAATGGAATAAGACCTTTAGGGTGGGAATCCTTAGAACTAGAGGTTGTTCATCTATCGCTAGCTGGATATGTTGGACCCATAGCAATTCGTCCATCCGGTTATAGCTGTTATTGCCCTCACAGATGGGCTCTTGAAATCGATCTAACAACCTGAAGCTCTGAGGTTTAAATGAAGTAGTCCCATCCCTTGGCATTGAACCAAGCTCTTGTGACTGTCACGATTTATTTTACCTGTGTGACTGTCACAAGTAATTTTATTTGTTGGTTCCTTTTTATTTTCACGCCCTCGTCTCAGTTCCCAATCGTGGCTGAGTGGATATCAGTGCCCTTCATTATTTCCTGTGTTCTGGTAGCGTTTGGAACTGTGCAACATCTTCCCCTTAAAGTTTGCTGACAGCCACGTCCCTCACTCCCTCATGAGTGCCTCCACCTTTGTTCTTGAACCTCGGCTTACCAGCAGTCTTACAGTAATAAGTTACCTTGTTTTTATTTATGAGATTCGCTCCAAGGTTTCATCAAAGTCGTTTGTTGTCTAACGGATAAGTTTACTTTTATAACCATTTGGGGTCTTAGATTCCCAGATTGGAGACTTATTCTACTTAATCTGCGCATCGACTCCTTACCATGTGACAACCACCTCAGGCATTTTATGAACGGTATTTGACCAACGCATTAATCAAATTTACCAGGACACCAACTGTCACTCATGTATTAAGTGGTGATTTTTCTTTAATTCTGACAGCTTCGATAATTCTGGAAATGTTATTGATTGACTTGTTATCATCGAATAATAGCATTCAAGTGTGTCGGTTAGAGTAAATTTGAATTCCTTTAACCCATTAACGACCTTCAATTCTGCCTTTAATGGCTCTCCCTTGACAACAACCACCTACTTTTAGACAAAAGCTGCACTTCTGTAGCCGACAGTTTTATTTTATTGTTGGACAATCGAGGTAATGATTATCATTGGTAGGTGAGCCTTTTCACTGCATTATCGAAGTTTATTTTGAGGTTTTGACATGACAAGCTTCTGGTTCCCAAAATAGAAGTTACCTAGTTTTCGTTTAAAAAGGGGTTTCGGATTTCTGGCATGCACTCATAGTTGTCTTCTTTTCGTGTAGCACTTAAAGGTAGTTCTTGTTAGTAATTATCTTTCTGTTATTTTAGTTCTTAAAATCAAGATTTAGGTTTTAGTTAAATGATCAAATTAAGAATTACGACTTAGCTTTTAGTTTCCTGTTGTTGATTTAGATGCTTTTTACTTGGCACATGGTTGGTTGCTAATAATATTCCCTCACCTAAGTTATGGAATTGAATTTATCTTATGTTGGCAAAAGAAAGGTGGTTTTATAATTCTTGTCAAGTTTAGAATGGTTCAACAACACTTACCTTCCTCTTTTAATTAATATAAATTTCCATGGCTAAATTACTTTAGGTTGATTTAAAAAAAAATATTTATGTTGTTATTGGATAACATATAAAATGTAATGTCTTGTTAAGCTAAGTACAATAAGTTATCATGAGAATAGCAATTAATTAAATGTACTTTATTTTAAGGTTCGGTTGGTAACTCGTTGACTAATGGGAATTAATTGAGTAATTGATCTGTAATTAATGCCAATTTAAGTCATAGATAATGCCCCTTGTCTTAAATAATGGTTGGTTGTTGACAGAGTCTTTTCTAACTTGCGCTTTCCATAGAGGAGGTGGTTTTTCATTTAATCATTGTTGTACTTGGATGTAACGTTTAATTTCTTGGTCTGCTTATGTCGGGCGGGATGTAGACACCTCCTTGTTCCTCAGAACAATCGTCAGCCCTGAGACCTTAAATGGTCAAAATCGATGGGAACCTGGGCTTGAGCGTTGCTTATGTGTCTTGGAGGTCCTAACCATTGCAGGGTAGGACGGGCGGGTAGTCAGTCTAATTTTTCGTTGGTTGATTATCGTTCATTACTTCCATATGCTTGATGTGCGTCTTAGGTCGTTATGTTGTTGTCGTAGTTGCATGCGTCAGGTTCATCATCATGTTGTGACGCAGAGTATAATGTCCTTATTACCCTTGTACACATGCACACACACAAAAAAACAAATTTGCACTTGTTATGAGAGGTTGATGTCGTGACGAACGGGAGGTTTTTCACACTTAACTTGATTCAGTGCTCCACTCTGCAAGAGCTCCCAAACTTAGTTGGGAACTTGACGGGCCTACAACATCTTGAGTTGCGCAGGTGATCCACTCTGGAGATGCTCCGAGACTCGGTTGGGAACTTGACGGGCCTCCAACTTCTTGACTTGGGCGGGTGTTGCACTTTGCAAATGCTTCCAGACTCGATTGGGAACTTCATGGGCCTCCAACATTTTGACTGTGCTCCACTCTGTATACACTCCCAGAGTCGGTGAGAAACTTGACGAACCTCCAACGTCTTGACTTGCGCGGGTGCACCGGGCTGGTGTTCCACTCTACAGACGTTCCCAGATTAGGTTAGGAACTATGATGGGCATCCATTTTAAATATAATGTAACCTCAACAGGCTGAATCTACACTGCCAGCAGTCCTGGCCAGCTGTACTTTTTATTCTTGATTTGCTTGAGCCTATTTAGCTCAGCTATTTCCCTTTGCATAGTATCTTCTTCATTAACTTCTTCATGTACTCCTTTTGTACTCTTCTTCATATATTCTAATATATTGTTTTCTATTCTATTCTTTTCTCTCTGCATTTCTTGCTTCACAATTTATCATGGTATCAGAGCATTAGTGGTAAGCCTCTTCACATATGTTGGAGAGCAACACGATCCTCAAATAACACAGAGCTTACACAGATCTTGAGAGCACGAGACATAGTCTTTTTCACAAGGCTTGGAGAGTTGTCCATTCATACTCTCAAAGATCACCGTAGGGAGCTCACCAAGGAAGTAGAGCGCAATACGCTCGAAAGTTTCGACGAGCAGAAACACGAGAAGGAAGCAGAGACTAAGAAGGAAGAAACAATAAAGATTCTTGTACATTTTTCAAGAATTGTCAAAGATTCATGAAGAAGAGCTGCAGGACATAGGAACATTTAAAGAACTCAAAGAATTCTTTCAAATTCATTAAAGATTCATGCAGAAGTGATGGCGACGCAACTACTCTCCTACCCCGCAGGGTCTCTTCGCCTGACCTCCGGGTCTTTAAGGATCGTTCAAATTCTCATATGAGCTGAATTAGCTCTTTAGATCCCTTTCTGGAATCCTTGTGAAAAAACCCGATCCATAGGTCCTTTCTTCAACCTCATGGCCTTCGACACTTTACCGTGACCTTTTCCCCGATTCAATGTCAGGGTTCGGGGTTTCAGACTTTCTGCTATCGAGAGTCACTGTCCTCTCGATTCCCCAATCACCGATGAGCTCCTTTTCACCGATGCGTGCCCATTCTACCTTGGCCTTTGGTCCATATGACCTACCCGTATATGACCGCAGTCATACCCTTCATTGGGGTTTCAGACTTCTTGATGTCTAAACGCACATGCCCTTTGGATCCGCGATCCTACGATCCCCGATATGCTCCTTTGTGCGCTAGCCCTCCTGACTAGGCCCGTGGTCCACATGACCACTACCCCGGGACCGTACTCAAACCTCTACATCGGGGTTTCAGGGTTTTCGATGTCGATGTGCATACGCCCATGGGATTCGCGATTCTCCGATTCCCGACACGCCTCTGCTTCAGCTAGCCCTCCTGGCTCAGGTCTGGTCCACATGACCGTTACCCCGTGACCGCAACCTTACCCTGTCAGGGTTTCGGGGTTTGCAATGTCAATTTGCAAATGCTTATGGGATTCCTGATCGTCCAAGTTCCGATTCTCCGTCTGGCTGACAATTGTCTCCTCTCGACGACATTGTCCTCCTTTGCTGTGATGACAGCTAGCCCCCACTCATCGGGGTATCGTGATTCATGATTTCAAAAGGTGTAAACACCACGTCCATGGGATTCCCGATATCCCGATGGACCAAACGTCGATGGACGGCTTCCTGTCGGGATTTTTCCCGATGACGTCGATCTCCTCCATGCGTCCCTTCCAGATGGACGGTCTCGATTCCTCCAGGATTTAGAGACTTTCGACATCCCAAATTCTTTGTCCTCAGGAACTCCGATTTCTCGATTTTTCGACTCTCGCCAGATCCCTGACACCTGTCCCGTGTGGATGGATGGCTCAGATTATGTCGGGGTTTTCAACTTGGATTTCCCCGATCTCTTTTCCACGGGAATGTTGATTTCCCAATGCACTAAAGTGCCGACGAGCACTCGATCTCCTCCACGTTTCCTCTACTAACGGACGGTCCAGATCCTTTCGTCGATTCGGGATTTCATGACTTGTGAAGTCTCAATTCTCTTTCCCTCGAGAATCCTGATTTCCCGATGGCTGATATCCCGATGGATAATTCTCGTGCAGCTTCCGTAGATCCAACGACTGTCGGGATTTATGCTCAGATATGACGACCCATATCTATTCTCCTTGTGCGCTCCTCCTCCATAGGCTAAACTGTGCGCAGCTCCTCCCGATCCTACGGCTGACGGGATTTTTGAGTGAGATCCGACGACTGACGATCTTCTCCTTCTGTAGGCTCCTCCTGAGCTCCTCTTGGACACATAAACCAACGGTCCAGATCTTCTCTCTTGCTGATCCGACGGCTGACGCTGCTACTCTTGAGCTTCTTCGAACACTCAGACCCCTTGGGGGGTTTTGTCCTTCTTATCCCTCAGATGGAGAATAAAACGGATGCCTTCCTGGCTATCCTTCTGCTCAAGCGACCTCTGGCTGAGTTTCTGGGTATTCAGTAACCTTGTGAGAATCCCTGAGTGGATTCTTCCCTTAAGCTCACAGAACTCAAAGAGTTCTTTTCTCTTCTGTGCTTGCCTTCACACTGACTCAATGCCCTCCTGGCAGAGTGTCTTCTTCCCATAGAACATTCAACGGTTTTTTATTCCTGTGCACCTATGCACGTGCTCAATGCCCACATGGCAGAGCTGTCACAGAATCCTCAGTGATTCTGGTCTTCTTCGAACTCACAACAGATTCCTTCCTCAAATGCACCGCAACGCCTACGCTCAATTCCCACCTGGCAGAGCTCTACAGAACTCACAGCTAAGTTCTGTCTATAACTGTGTCTCTTCTCACACAGCCTTGCCTCCAAGGTATTCAGCAACCTTGAGGTCTTCCTTTTGAGTTGATGATTCCAGTCTTGTGCCGCAGCACGTCTTTGTCTGACTCCGTAGAGTTCATAAGTGCATCCTCTGTGCACCAGTATTCAGAGACCGCAATACTCTGTCATGCCCTCCTGGCATGAAACCTCAAATACCTTCACCCTGGAAGTCAAACATACTCCTGCAAATGCCAGTCTAATACACATACACTCACAACATACATAAAGAACACACACAGACATCCATATAACACAGAACATGTGCAGGAAAAACTGCTTCTGATTATATTAAAATGGCAAATGCCTGTTTTTACAATGGTGTTCTCGAGCTCTCTCTGGATCTCCTCAACTCTGCTCTACTCACAGATCCTCACCTATCTTCTCTAACTATCCCATCTAACTTCAAAATGAGATCTCAAAATCTCTTTTACCTGAGGGGCTCATCGAGCACTTCCCTCCAGGTCTACCTACCCTATTTAATTACAATGAATGGGTTGTCTAGTCCATAATCGGATCTAGATCTCAGCCATACAACACATTAATGGCTGATCTACCTAATGCCTACACAAAGGCATGGATTCCATGGCTCACCAGCCTAATCATTAAAGTTACATTGAATTCAAATTTAAATGAGGCTGCGCCTCTCTTCAACGCGTGATTTTTCTTTCGCGGACGTGGTTGGCTGGCTGGTTGGTTGACATGGAGAGATGCTCATGGATCAAACTCCTCAGTTGAAAAATCATGAGCTCCTTCTAATGCGCTTCCCCTCTAAGCGGTTGGAAATCCTCCTGGATCCCAAACAAATATATGGAGTTGTTCATCTGCTCCATCCAACTGTTGTTGTTGCTTCTGCTGCACTGCTGCTGCTGCTGCCTCTTCTTTGCCCAGCTTCTCCTCACTGGAAGTTCTTGTTGATCGGACCATCAGCTCCATGATCTCCATGATCACATCATCCATTTTCTCCCATGGTTGGTTTTTCTCATGCAGTCTCCTCAGCTGCAAAAATTTTCTGCACATGAGAAGATCACCATGATCTCCCATGCCCTCTTCTCTATCTTCCAACTTCACCCGTTGGATGTGCATGCCCTGCACTCTTACCCTCTCTTCCAGGGCTTCTATCTGTTCCCACAGATTAGCAAAGCAAATGTTGTCTGCCTCTTCTTTCTCTGCTTCTGCAACCTTCTCTGTTGCATTATTTTCAGCTTCATGGCTGAAAATGCTGAGCCATTCCTCCGAATGCTCACCCTCTTCTTTCGTTTCTGCTTCTGCTTCTTCTTCTGCTGTCAGCTCCAATGCTACAGTGATCTCATCTCGCTGGATGAAATCATTGAGCTATTCCTCAGAATGCTCATTCTTCTCTTCTTCTGTTTGGGCAGTCTCAAATGTCTACTCCAATTTCTCCTTGACAATCATCGTCAGTTGTGACTGTTCTGTTGTTGCACCATCTGCAAAAAAAAAATTTGCCTCCTCCTGGGCACATGGTAGGAATATCCCAATTCCCCCAATCATCAGAAGATCATCCTGATATTTCACCTCTGTCAGTTGCATCTGTTGATCCAAGTCCATCTCTGAATTTATGAGACCCTCATACAGTCTCATCTGCTCTGTCAGCTCCTCTAAATGATCCAAATTCATCTGCTCATCTCTGCCCACCTGGCAATATGGGATGTCCCTGCTGCTCTCCTGGCAGACTATGAGATCAACCGATCCCATCTTCATCAGCACTCCTTGCTGAATTGAACTCTCCTCTGAGTCCATGAGACCTCCAGATAGTGTCAAACTTTCATCTCTGCCCTCCTGGCAGTCTTCGAGATCCCACAAGGATCTCTTTTCACTTCCCAGCTGGCAATGTGAAATTCCCTGGTTGTCCTCATGACAGTCCATGAGATCCTCAGCTGATCTCAATTCGTTGCCCATCTGGAAAATGGGAATTTCTACTCTGCCCTCTTGGCAGTCCTTGAGATCCTCAGCTGATCCCAATTCATCATCTTCATCATCGAGACCTCTCCCAGTCTCTGTCACATACCTCAATCATCCTGTTAACAGCCTCCGTTGTCTTCTGACCATCAACTCCCTGATTGGTCATTTTTCTTTTGGCTTCTTTCATGGGCCATTCACACACCCATATCGACTCCTTATCCTGTTGCAGCTTCAATTCAAGCCTCACTAATTCTCTCTTCATATCTATGAGCTCTTCATCTATATCTTCTTGGCTCCATAGCTCTCTCCTCCCATCATACCTACAACCTTCAGTAGCCCTGTTGCTGCCTCTATTTGCCTTTCTAGAAAATCTACTGTTGTCACTCTGCATCTTGAGTGTGTCCAGCTTCATCTTACAGTCCTGCTGACTATCTATGGATTGCTTCCTACCTGCAAGGAAGTCCTTACAGAGTCCTCAGTAACTCTGTCTTCCTCCCTTTGCTTGAAATATACAAACAGAGTCCAGCTCTGATACCACTTGATGGCGACGCAACTACTCTCCTACCCCACAGGGTCTCTTCGCCTGACCTCGCGGTCTTTAAGGATCGTTCAAATTCTCATATGAGATAAATTAGCTCTTTAGATCCCTTGCTGGAATCCTTGTGCAAAAACCCAATCCACGGGTCCTTTCTTCAACCTCATGGCCTTCGACACTTTACCGTGACCTTTTCCCCGATTCAATGTCGGGGTTCGGAGTTTCAGACTTTTCGCTGTCGAGAGTCACTGTCCTCTCTATTCCCCGATCACCGATGAGCTCCTTTTCACCGATGCGCGCCCCTTCTACCTTGGCCTTTGGTCCATATGACCTACCCGTATATGACCGCAGTCATACCCTTCATTGGGGTTTTGGACTTCTTGATGTCTAAACGCACATGCCCTTTGGATCTGCGATCCTTCGATCCCCGATATGCTCCTTTGTGCACTAGCCCTCCTAACTAGGCCTATGGTCCATGTGACCACTACCCCGGGACTGTAGTCAAACCTCTACGTCGGGGTTTCGGGGTTTTCGATGTTGATGTGCATACGCCCATGGGATTCATGATTCTTTGATTCTTGACGCACCTCTGCTTCAGCTAGCCCTCCTGGCTCAACCCTGGTCCACTTGACCGTTACCCTGTGACCACAGCCTTACCCTGTCGGGGTTTCAGGGTTTGCGATGTCAATTTTCAAACGCTTATGGGATTCCCGATCGTCCAAGTCCTGATTCTCTGTCCGGCTGACAATTGTCTCCTCTCGATGGCACTATCCTCCTCTACTGTGATGACAGTTGGCCCCCACTCATCGGGGTATCGCGATTTGCGATTTCAAAAGGTGTAAACACCACGTCCATGAGATTCCCGATATCCCGATGGACCAAACACTGATGGAGGGCTTCCTGTCAGGATTTTTCCCGATGACGCTGATCTCCTCCACGTTTCCCTTCCAGATGGACGGTCTCGATTCCTCCTGGATTTCAAGTCTTTCGACGTCCCAAATTCCTTGTCCTCAGGAACTCCGATTTCCCAATTTTCCGACTCTCGCCAGATCCCTAACACCTGTCCCGTGTGGACGAACGGCTTAGATTATGTCGGGGTTTTCAACTTGGATTTCCCCGATCTCTTGTCCACGGGAATGTCGATTTCCTGATGCACCAAAGTCCTTTCCTTTCGCCGATTTCTTGTCCAGATCCTTTCGCCGATTCAGGATTTCGCGACTTGAGAAGTCTCAATTCTCTTGCCCTCGAGAATCCCGATTTCCCGATGGTCGATATCCCGATGGCTAATTATCGTGCAGCTTCCACAGATCCGACGACTATCAGGATTTCTGCTCAGATATGACGACCCAGATCTGTTCTCCTTGTGCGCTCCTCCTCCAGAGGCTAAACTGTGCGCAACTCCTCCCGGTCCTATGGCTGACAAGATCTCTGAGTGGGATCCGATGGCTGACGGTCTCCTCCTTCTGTAGGCTCCTCCTGAGCTCCTCCTGGACACGTAAACCAATGGTCCAGATCTTCTCTCTTGTCGATCCGACGAATAACGTTGCTCCTCCCGAGATTCTTCGAACACTCAGACCCCTTGGGGGATTTTGTCCTTCTTCTCCCTCAGATGGAGAATAAAAGGGATGCCTTCCTGGCTATCCTTCTGCTCAAGCAACCTCTAGCTGAGTTTCCGGGTATTCAGTAACCCTGTGAGAATCCCTCAGTGGATTCTTCCCTTAAGCTCACAGAACTCAAAGAGTTCTTTTCTCTTCTGTGCTTACCTGCACACTGACTCGATGCCCTCCTAATAGAGTGTCTTCTTCCCACAGAACGTTCAGCAGTTCTGTCTTCCTGTGCACATATGCACCTGCTCAATGCCCACCTGGCAGAGCTCTCACAGAATCCTCAGTGATTCTGGTCTTCTTTGAACTCACAACAAAGTCCTTCCGCAAATGCACCGCAATGCCTACACTTAATGCCCACCTGGCAGAGCTCTTCAGAACTCACAGCTAAGTTATGTCTGCAACTGTGTCTCTTCTCACACAGCCTTTCCTCCAAGGTATTCAACAACCTTGAGGTATTCCTTCTGAGTTGATGATTCCAGTCCTGTGCCGCAGCATGTCTTTGTCTGACTCTACAGAGTTCGGAAGTGCATCCTCTGTGCACCAGTATTCAGAGACCGCAGTACTCTGTCACGCCCTCCTGGCATGAAACCTCAAATACCTTCACCTTGGAAGTCAAACACACTCCTGCAAATGCCAGTCTAATACACATACACTCACAACATACATAAAGAACACACACAGACATCCATATAACACAGAACATGTGTAGGAAAAATTGCTTCTGATTATATTAAAATGGAAAATGCTTGTTTTTACAATGGTGTTCTCGAGCTCTCTCTGGCTCTCCTCAACTTTTCTCTACTTGCATATCCTCACCTATCTTCTTTAACTATCCCATCTAACTTCAAAATGAGATCTCAAAATCTCTTTTACCAGAGGGACTCATCGAGCGCTTCCCTCCAGGTCTACCTACCCTATTCAATTACAATGAATGGGTTGTCTAGTCCAGAATCGGATCTAGATCTCAGCCATACAACACATTAATGGCTGATCTACCTAAGGCCTGCAAAAAGGCATGGCTTCCATGGCTCACCAGCCTAAGCATTAAAGTTACATTGAATTCATATTTAAATGAGGCTGCACCTCTCTTCAACGCGCGATTTTGCTTTCGCAGACAAGGTTGGATGGCTGGCTGGCTGACATGGAGAGATGCTCCTGCATCAAGAAGGCATAATCGTTTAAATATTTTTGGAAATCGCTCAAATCTGTCAAAGATTGCAGCAGAGAATAAAGAACTTGTGAAATTCTTTCAAATCCTTGAAAGATTCACGAATTTTTCTTTCGCGGGAGAAAATTCCTTCACATACAACAAAGATCGCGTCTAACGCGCAAAGAAAAACCATTGAGGCTCTAATATTCGTCTTGCGAACAAATCGGAGGTGAAAATCCAGTTCAGAAGGGGCGAAGAGAGCGCGGAAAAGGAAAAATAATTTCAGCCATTAGATCTTGCGTAGAGGACCGACAGTCATTGGATCAAAGAGAAAGTGCACGAGGTTTAGTCCTCTGGAGCGCACAGGATAAATTCAACTTGCGAAGTCATGAAATCATCTGGACCGTCCATCAAGAAACACATGGCGAGATCTCGACATTTCTCTAACTCACAAGGCATAAAGGTCAGAAGACTGTCATGAGAATTTGCGAATCGCAAAATCACGAGTTATTCTGGACTGTTGGATCGAGATAGATCGTGAGCCGTTGATCTGATCCGATCGCAAAATCGGGAATCGGGAGTTGGATGAGCGAAGGAGACTGCTCTCCAAAACTTCGATACATGAAATCCCGACATCACGTATCAAGAAATCCCGAGAGGATTGTGAGTCATCCATCTCAGAGGACAGGTGGCAGCAGATCCAAGTGCCATCATTTAAGCATTTCAGAATTTGGGATATCGGAGGTGTTGTTGATGAAAGTTTGGGACACTCCACGGCGAAAGTCCTGAAATCTCGAAAAGATCACAGTCATCCATTCATTTGGACACCTGGTGGACATCGAGGAAACTGTCAGCATTTCAGCTAGTGGGGTTTCAAGTAGACAGAGGATTTGGAGTTGCAAGTCGCGAAATTGCGAAACGACGAGGACCGTCCATCATAAGGGGATGCATGGAAACAATCTAGGGCTTTGGGGAAAGTCCCGAAAGGAAAGCACCATCGGCATTTCAGAGATTAGGTGATCGAGAAGCTAGAGGTTCTTGACATTGGGAAACAGGAAGTCCCGAAACCCGAAATCGTGAACTCAAGAGTCGCGAAATACCGATACGTGAATGTACGAAATAATCTGAGTCGTTGATCTCAAATCAACGAGGATCGTTTATCTTTGAATCCAATTCGCCATTTCGGTAAATCAAAGATCGAGGAATCAAGGAGTCAGAAGAGCTCGTTATTAGGGTTCACGAAGTCGCGAAACCTAGAATTCTGAGATCCTGATAAGATATGGACCATCAGATCATAGGAAGATCTGGACTGTTGAATTGTCCAAAGGCAAATTTTGGCATTTCGTCATTTGAAGTCCCGAAAGCACGAAAGGAGGATATCGAAACTCGAGATATTAGGGATCCCGTAGACAAAGGATTGGGCCACTTCGCATCACAAAGCCCCGATTCACGAAATCCCGAAAAGGCTTTCGAGAAGGGCCTTTCCAACATATTTCACAATTCGGAAATTTGAAAGACAAAGAACCGGAAAATCATGTAGCGCTTTAACATCAAGGTGCGTGGTCACATTGATCGAAAACTAAGGGCCAATTTAAGGTCTATAAGCTCTCTTCGACAATTGACAATCACCGTTTGGGCAATTGGAAGTTAGAGAGTTCAAAGGTCTCGTCTAATGGAGTTCCGAAGTCACTGCAAGAAAGCAACAGACCTAGTTTCAATTAAAGAGACAGGTAACTACGAAATTTCCCTCTATTTTGTTCTATAATTTTTTTTTTTAAATATGGCGTCGTCTAACAATTTAGGACCAACTCAGGGTCCGATTCTTCTTGGAAAGAACTATGAGTTCTAGTCTCTTTGGATAAGATCCTTCTTGTAAGCACAAGAGTGCTGGGATCTAGTGGATCATGGATATGTGGAACCAGATCCAGTAGACCTGTCCACCATGACTAATCAGCAGAAAATTGCTCAGGAAACGCAGAGAAACAGAGAAAATAAAGCTAAATTTTGGATTCAAAATTCTGTGGATGAATCGATTTTTTCAAAAATCACAGGCGCTAGTACTTCCAAACAGGCATGGGACATCCTTAAATCTTCCTACCAAGGAAAAGACAGGGTCAAAACAGTTAAATTGCAGACCTTGAGGATGCAATTTGAGACTCTAAGGATGACAGAGTCCGAAAATGTGGATCAGTTCATGACCAGACTCATGGGCATCGTAAACCAGATCAGATTGACTGGCGAAACCATCACTGACCAACGCATTATTGAGAAAGCCCTCATAATTTTACCCAAGAAATTTGAAATGGTTGTAACAACAATCCTTGAATCCAAGGATCTGTCAAGTTTTTCAATAGATGAATTAATTGGTTCTCTGATGACACATGAGACCAGACTACATCTCACAGATGAGTCAATCTCCAATGCTTTCAAAACTCAATTCTCCTTCAACGGAGGGAGAGGCAAAGGAAGAAGCAGAGGTCACCAAGGAAGAGGGAGCAATCAAAGTAACCCTCACTCCAGTAGAGGTAACAGACAACAACAACCAAATCAACACTTCCAAGCACACAGACAACAAAATCAGAATCAGAGTTTTCAGTCTCAAAGAGGCAGAGGGAGAAGATTAAATGAGAAATCAAGCATTCAATGCTATTACTACAAAAAATATGGGCACTATGAATCTGAATGCAGGAAGAAGCAAGCAGATCAGATCTCAGGCAGAGCACATGTGTCAAATCATACGGGAGAAACCTTAGGAGGTATGTTTCTCTCATGCCACAAGACTGAAGAACAACCTAAAGATCTCTGGTTGTTGGATAGTGGATGCAACAATCACATGACAGGTAACAAAGAATTACTTTCATGTATTGATTCTTCAATCTCATCTGATATTACACTTGGAAATGATTACTTAGTCAAAGTTCAAGGAAAAGGAATTGTTCCTATTCTTACTAAACAAAATGTCAAGAAAGACATAAACAATGTCTACCATGTTCCAGATCTGAAACATAATTTGTTAAGTGTACGATAGCTCATTGAACATGTCTATAAGGTATTTTTTGAGGGAGCATCTTACAAAATATATGACAAAAACCCCAGCAGATAATTGATTTCTGAAATCCATATGACTACGAATAAGATGTTTCCCCTTACCCTCAGAACTGCAAATCTGATTCAACAATATGCACAGAGTGCATCTACCCTAAATGAAACAATGGTTTGGCATACAAGATTTGGACATCTACCATTTCAGAGTCTAAGTCTGATCTAGGTGGATATTGGTGGCCACACACCTATTCCACTTGGACCCCCACCATTGCTTCTTTTAGTTTTTCATTTTTCGCACAATTTACTATTTTTAGCAGTTTTTTCGGGTCCTGAACTTCCGGGGCCATTTTGAGGCCCTAAATGATGTTTTTTTTTTGGTATGTTTCTCTTGAAAATTATCATCTAACGATGCTATTTTTTCTCAATCATTGTAGTCCTCGGATAGATCTTTCCAACGAGCTATCATACGCCTAAAACGAAGATCGTATGCAAAAGTTACGACCCTGGGAAGTTGATGCACCAACTTACCCAAACGGGGCCCACATGACTTTTGGCGCTCCATCTCCCAGGGTTAGGTTTTTGGATGTCTAGGACTTTTTGCATTCCTGTTTATTGTAAAAAGGCCTTCAGAGCCTCATTGTAATCATCTTCTCATGGATGCGAGTAGCACCCACATCTCTTCTCAGAGATAAGCTACCAACGCCCTAGCTAGTTTAGTTCCATTCTGTCTGTAAGCATATTTCAGTCATTTGTTATTAATGAAATGAAGTCTTATTTCCGCTGCATCTCTGTGTTTATGTGTATTTCTGTATTTCATTGTGTTCCTACATAAATCTGGATCAGTGGTATCAGAGAGGTATTCTCATTCTCGATCCTTCTTTGCATGTCCCCAACGAGATCAGGGTATAAGGAGTTGGGGCTCGATCTGGTTGAACCTTTGCAAGATCAGCCTCGCAAACCCCGAAGACCGCCCATGGGGGAAGAAAATAAAGATGAGGGAGTAGGAGATCCTATCAAAATGTTTCTCGAGGAGGCCCTCGAGAAACAAAGGAATGCAATGATGGACAAATTTGCCCAGATTCTTCAACGGATTCCGACTGGCGGTGCATCGACATCGAGAAGCCACTCTAGAGGTGCCACTCCTTTTAAGGTACAAGTAAACTTTGACATTCCCATATTTGACGGCCAAATATATGCAGATGCTGTAGATAGATGGTTGAATCTGTTAGAAGGATATTTCTCGGTTCATGACTTTTCCGACCGAGAAAAGATTATTTTCGCACTCCTCAAAGCCACCCCCCATGTCAAGGACTGGTGGGAAACCTACTCGGAGCAAGAAGGCGAGGGATAACCCTCTTTGTTCTCAGTTGTACCCACTTAGAATTCTTTCCGAGACACCATCAGGGAACAATATTATCCCATGGGGAGCTATGAGGACAGATACATACAATGGACTACGTTGCGGCAGCAAAGGGACCAAGATGTGCATGAGATGACGAATCTATTTCATACCCTACGCACAAAGTTGGGTATCAAAGATTCAGAGAAACATTTGGTGTTAAAGTACCACAATTGTCTGCACAGATACATTTAGGAGGAAATGGAGTTCCTCGACATCTCCTCACTTGGTGTGGCATACCGATATGCTGCCAAGATTGAGCAGAAGTTCAAACAGAAGAAGCAAGACTTTGGGTCTGCAAATCGGAAGCACAAGAAAGGTACTCCCAAACCGCAAAACAAAGGACCAAGCCAAGGCATGACATCCCAGGACAACCCGCCAAAGCCACAAGCAAAGAACAACACCATGAAGCCAAAAAATGACAAGTGGAAGTGGTGTGAGTTCCATAAGAGCTCCACTCACAACACACGTGAGTGTTGGGCCAAGAAGTCACTGGTAGCCGAGTTGAAGGCTTCTGAATCGGATGTATGCTCTGACTCTGAATCAGAACTTGACAAGGGGAATGATAGAGGGAAGCATATTATCGATGTGGAGCCCAACGCCACCGTTTCCACCACGAAGATCCAGAAGGAGGAACCAGAAGATCCAGAGGATGCAGAGCATCTCTTCCATTCCAAGATATGGGTAAAGGGTTCCCCGTTGCAGGTCATTGTCGACAGCGGGAGCTAGAAGAACCTCATCTCGGTAGAGGTCATGAAGCAGTTGGGCTTGCTGACCACGACACACCCACAACCATACACCATCGGGTGGTTGCACCAAGGACGGGACCTCCGTGTCAGTCGACAATGTCGCCTTCCCTACAGCATCAAGCCCTTCACGGATGAGGTATTATGTGACATTGCTCCTGTTGATGTTTCTGATGTATTATTAGGCCATCCGTACTTGTGGAAGCGACATGTTGTGTATGAGTCTAGGCCTCATGCTGTTATTATCACTCTGGGCAATAAGATGTACAGGATACCAGAGATAGCACTGCCTACCACCATCTCTTTGGTTAATGCAAAACAATGCAGTAAGCTCATTTCCAAAACCAGGAAATTTGTTTTCCTGATGATCCGCCCTCAGGGAAATCAGAAGACTATGGCCATGACCTCTAGACAAGGCCCCACTGCACGAAAACAACAGATGGATAAGGTCATGGAGGAGTACGAGGACATCTTCACCTCCCCCGCAGGGGTGCCTCTACACTGTCAGGTCAAGCACCCCATCGATCTGACCCCAGGTGCATCGCTGCCCAATGGACCCATCTACCGGCGCTCTGTCCTTGAGAATGACGAAATCAAGAGGTAGATCCAGGAGCTATTGCAGAAAGGTCACATCTGGCTGAGTTCATCGCCCTGTGGGAGCCCGATCGTATTGGTGTAGAAGAAGGATGGGACTTGGAGACTCTGCATTGACTATCAGGCACTGAACAAGATCACTGTTCAGAATAGGTACCCGATCCCACAGATTGATGACCTTCTGGACCAAATCAAGGGGGAAAAATATTTGAGCAAGATCGACTTGAAGTCTGGGTATCACCAGGTACCAATCGAACCCTCTTATGTGTGGAAGACTGCATTCAAATCCAAGGAGGGCCTTTTCGAATGGTTGGTCATGCCTTTCGAGTTGACGAATTCCCCTGCAACCTTCATGAGGCTAATGGATGACATGCTGCGGCCATTCACCAACTCATTTGTAGTGGTGTACTTGGATGACATTCTAATCTTCAGTCAGACTTGGGAAGAGCACCTCCACCATATCCGACAGGTCCTCCAAACACTGCGGCAACACAAGTTGTGTGCCAATTTGGAGAAATGCACTTTTGGCATAACCCAGGTTCAATATCTGGGATACATTATTGATGATCGGGGGGTGCATGTGGATCCAGCAAAGATCCAAGTCAT
>ML813511.1:58596-70740 GCA_009831015.1 Picea engelmannii | reverse complement strand
TCGAAATACCTCTTGAATTCCTTCCAAGTGACCTCTTTCTCTTTGATGCGCTGCACCTGCACAAACTGATCCCACCACATAGATGCCTTTCCTTTCAGTTGGTACATTGCAATTCTTCCTTCTGCATGAGCAGAATAATTCTGTAGCTGGAAATATTTCTTCATGCCAAGCAACCATGTCTCGGCATCTTCCTCCCTCTTATGCTCCCCATCAAATGTTGGAGGTTTAATTTTATTCATTTCTCCTTTCAATTCCTCCCTTCCAGATTTCTGATGTTTTCTAGTAGGTGATGGGCTTGAACTGCTGTGTGTCTTACTGCCAGAATTTTTTTGGGAGCGACTGTGATGTCGGCTACCACTCCTCGACCTGCTTCTTCTCTCATGAGTTCTGCGACTCTCTGTCGTACTTGAGTCTCTTCCTTTCTCAAGTTTCTTCTCTATTCTTTCCAGACTCTACATGAATCTTAAGTTTAATTTCCCTTGCCGATCTCTGACTTTCATGAGCTTTCGGTTATCAGCTCGACGTTCCTTAGCCTCTCTTTGTAACCCTTCAATGATTTTCATCATATGTCCTTCCTTATCCATCTCTTTTCCATGCCCATTAGAGTGCGATCCCTCGACTCCTTGGTTAACATCCTTTCCTTCTTGATCATCTTCCATTTCAGGGATAATTGGCATTCTTCCCCACTCCATACTTGGTGTTGATTATCTGGAGTTTTGGCCTTTGTTGAACTCTGCACACGCACTGTGCAATCCAATTCAAAATTGTCAGGCCATTAAACTTCATGAATAACCCACAACATTCAGAACTAATACGAGCAAGAACGAAAGGCATTTTTACTTCACAAGTTTTCTATGCTCTGTCTGGCTCTGTGTTTTTCGGGTGTCTGAAACTTCAATTTCAGTTATTTCGGGACTTCCAGTTTCAGAGTTTCGCAACTCCTGATGTCGAGGTTTACTATCCTCTCGGATTCTCGATCTCTGATAAGCCCTTTTTACGGGTTGGCCCTCCTGAGCCTAGCTCTTGAAGCATATGACCATGCGCCAAGACCGTGGCCGTTTTCCTCTCGTGTCTGCTCCTATCGGAGTTTCATCCCTTGCGTTGCCAACAGACACATGTCCTCGCAACCCCCAATTCTCCGATCTCCGATTTGCCTTAGTCCTACAAGCTCAGCCCTGGCCTATGTGACCGCTGACTCATGACCCTGGCCTTATCCCCTTATCGAGGTTCGGGGTTTCGTAAATATGAATGCGCCAAAATGCTCGACAGTGGAATCCCCGATTTCCCGAATTCTGATGGACTCCGTCTGTGCTAGCCCTCCAGGCTAGAGCCTCATCATACAACCACACTATATGACCTTAATCAAACCACTCATCGGGGTTTCGGCGATTTCAATTTCATGCTCATACGCTCACGGGATCTCCGATGGGTCCCAATCGTTGACTTGTCAACAATCCTTTCTCCTGTTGCTATAATTCTGCCACCTGTCCTCCTGAAAGTCGGTGTGGCCCCACGCACCTAAGCCTTATCGGGAAATCGCGTATCGCGATTTCCCATGCAAGAAACCTTGCCTCCAGAATCTTCGATTCCCGATATGTCGACGCGCCTCTTGCTTTAACCCTTCGCGGTTAAGCCCAGGTCCATGTGTCCTACCTTGTGACCGTAATCAAACCACTCATCGGGCTTTTGGGGTTTGAACTTCCACAATGCATGGACTCCTTGTCCCCGTGATTCCCGATTTCCTGAATCCCGATTTCCGACGGATGACTCTTCTATCGGGACTTTCCCGATGAACCTCAATCACTGATGGAATTATTCCTTGTCGGGCCTTTCCCTGATGGTGCAGATCTCTACCACGTGTCCACTAAAATAAACGGTCCGGGTCTTGTCGCGAATTCGCGGATCACGATTTCGTGTGACAAGATTTCTACGTGCTCGAGAACTCCGATTCTTCGAGTTCCGACTCTCTCCAGGATTCTGACACGTGTCCTTCCGAGATTTACGGCTATGATTCCTCCTCGGGTTAAACTCCTGTGCAACATTCGAAAGTTTTGAATCTTGTGCACATTCTCCAGATCTGACGGTTACAAGGGTTTGCCTTCCCTCCCGAACAGATCCGACGGTTCTCACACCATCAGTGTAGAAACCTATCTTCCTGTGGTCATAGACCATACCAGTCGTAGTTTCACAGCACCGCTAAACCTCTTGAGATTATAAACGTGGTCAAGCAACTACTTGACGCACTGGAACAAACCAACATCCGAAATTGGCCATTCCAGGCCCAATTTCCCTTCACATTTTCGGTCCAAAGACCGCTCTACTGGCCAATCTAGGCTCAGTGTCAAAACATTGGCTCTGATACCAATTTGTAGTGTACCCTTCACTACCCAGGTTTCCCAACCCCTCAGTTTCCCATTCCTTACATGGAATTATAAGCAAATGCATTTAAACACAATTAAACACACTTAAAACTCAGAGTAAAATATATGGGTACTGCTATATTAAATGTTCCATAGCATTCATCATTAATTCATTTACACAACGGAATACATGATACATGAACAACACAGTCATGCCAAAAGTGTTAAAACATAATTCAGAATACTTATCTTGTATCAGCTGGAGAAAATCACCAACCAAGTGCAGGCCTTCCACGAACCTCCCAACCTTAGACCACACTGTTCATCAGCTCAACAGTAGGTCACCCCCGAGCTGGGACCGAGCTCCACCCCAGGGCAAGCAATCTAGACTCAGGCTGAGGTTACAGGGAAGATAGTACATACACATTTACCAGGGAGAAGCTCTCCCAGGAATCTCCCACGCTCACTGCCCACAGACCCTCATTCCCCACATGCTTGTTCCACCCCAGGGGAGTGCACCTTCTCTGTCACCTAGATAGTCCTTTGGCTGCCAGTCCCCCTTACCTTGGGTTACAGGAACAGACCGGACCGGAATTCTCTGGGCTCTATGGAAGCTACAGGGTTCCTTCCAGGAGTTCCCTTCTCCCTCTGTGCACTCCCTCACCTAGAGGAGTCGCTCACAGGCCAACAAGCCTCACACAGTCCAGTACTGCACGGTCACCACAATCCATGGGAAAACACAAACCAATGTGTCCCAAAACGGTTCAGCTGTCACAGGATAATCTCTCGGGATGATTTCAGAGCAGACTTCACGCACAGGTTAGCTCAGTTTTCCCATACAATCACAGGATGCTTCCACTCGAGTCCAGCACAGGGAATTTTGGTTCAGGAATGCGTTTCTGGGTTGACTAGAACAGACACAAACTCATAGCTCTGGACAGGGTATTACACGGTTTTCCTCAGGCAAACACAGCTCACGGTTTCAGAGATGAATCCGGTAGAGGTCGTACTGGTTCCACACACAGGGATTCGGTTCAGAATGGAGGAGCATCCCCCACCCAAGGTTTAGTTCAAGGCTTATATTTTCATGCACCAGGGTTGACACTTGTCACCCTGGGAACTGCATGAGTTCCATCCGTACGCCTTTCTCCCACCACTTGGGGAATCATGGGTCCTTCAAAAGGACTTAGGATAAAATAATGTGCACATGGATTTTTAGGAATAATATTAAAATATTATTCCAGTCCTAAGCCCCCTAGGCTTAGCCCCTAGGCTCCTTACTCAGCCCCTTTCCCACCTTTCGGCCCCTTGATCCCTTGCCCACTCTGTGGACGCTCAGTCCCCCATCACTCTTTCATCATGGTCGGTCTGCACTGGCGGTATTTATATTTTATTAATTGACCTGCATACATACAAGTACATCAGCAGGCTCCTAGCCTTCAACACTTAGGCTCCCTGGCCTAACAAAACTCATAAGCCTACAACTTATACAAAACTTGGCTCACCAGCCTATAGAACATATTTACAATTCTTTGCACCTAACATGATCTGTAACGGGGCTCGGCCTTGGGGACACTACGACAATGGGGACCATTGCTTCCTAAGGGGGGAGGAATAATACAGGTGGATATTGGTGGCCACCCACCTATTCCACTTGGACCCCCACCATTACTTCTTTCATTTTTTCATTTTTCGCACAGTTTACTATTTTTAGCAGTTTTTTCGGGTCTTGAACTTCTGGGGCCATTTTGAGGCACTAAACGATGTTTTTTTGGGTATGTTGCTCTCCCAAAATACTATCTAATGATGCTATATTGTATTGAGTTTTGTAGGCCTCATATAGATCTTTCCAACGAGCTATCATACGCCTAAAATGAAGATCGTATGCAAAAGTTACGACCCTAGGAAGTTGATGCACCAACTTACCCAAACAGGGCCCACATGACTTTTGGCGCTTCATCTCCCAGGGTTAGGTTTTTGGATGTCTAGGACTTTTGGCATTCCCGTTTATTGTAAAAAGGCCTTCAGAGCCTCATTGTAATCATCTTCTCACAGATGCGAGTAGCGGCCACATCTCTTCTTAGAGATAAGCTACCAACACCCTAGCTAGTTTAGTTCCATTCTGTCTGTAAGCATATTTTAGTCATTTGTTATTAATGAAATGAAGTCTTATTTCCGTTGCATCTTTGTGTTTATGTGTATTTCTGTATTTCATTGTGTTCCTACATAAATCCGGATCAAATTCTTCTTCAGAAGAACTCCATGGTCAAAGGTCTTCCTATATTTAAAGAGCAAATTCCCCCATGTGAGTCTTGCAGACTTGGAAAAGATAAGAGAACTAGTTTTCCACAGTCATCAAATCAAGCCAAACAACATCTTGAAATTGTTCATGCTGTCCTATGTGGACCAATGCAAATAGAGTCAATAGGTGGTATCTTTTACTTTCTAACGTTTATTGATGATTTCAGTAGAAAAATCTGGATTTCTCAGACACAAGTCTGAAACTTTTGCAAAATTCAAAGAATTCAAGGCAGAAGGTGAAAAACAGAGTGGAAAATATATCAAAGCACTCAGGTCTGATGGAGGAGGAGAATACAACTCCAGAGAATTTGCAAATTTCTGCAAATTACAAGACATTATCATGCAAACAACAACCAGGTATACTCCACAACAGAATGGAGTGGCTGAAAGGACAAATCAGACAATAAAGAATATGGCAAGAACTCTTCTCAAAGAGAAAAGTATGTCAAATACTTTTTGGGCTGAAGCAGTAGCATGCTCAATTTATCTCTTGAATATATCTCCAACCACAAGTCTAAAGATGAAATTCCCCCAAGAAGCATGGAGTGGGAGAAAGCTAAATGTTGCACATCTAAGGACATTTGGATGCATAGTATACGCTCACATACCTTCCGAATTAAGGAAGAAACTTGATGACAAAAGTGAGAAATGTATTTTCACTGGATATAGTGAAACATCTAAAGCTTACAAGATTTACAATCCAATCTCAAAGAAATTAATTCTCAGCAGAGATGTAAAATTTCTGGAAAATCAATTCTGGAATGACTCAAAAAATCAGCAGATGGACAGTGAAAATCCATTGCTGCCAAGTTCTGAAAACGCAGAAAATTTAGGACAACAAGTACCTCAAACTATTCTTCCAAGATTGCAGGTACAAAGACAACTTGAAAATTATCAGGACAACTCAACTTCCAGTAGAGAATCATTCTCTGAACCACAAAATCAGAGAACTCAAAGTTTGAGAGAAATCCATCAGCAATTGGATGACTTTGAACAACACAACCTTTTTGCTTTAATGTCATGTCAACCTACATCTTTTAAGGAAGCAGCTAAGGAGCCACATTAGGTTCAAGCCATGAACTAAGAAATTGACTCCATTGAGAAGAAAAAGACATGGGATCTTGTTGATTTGCCAAGTCACAAGAAGAGTATTGGTGTCAAGTGGGTTTACAAAACAAAACTCAATGAAAAAGGGAAGATCGAAAAACACAAGGCAAGACTTGTTGCCAAAGGATTCTCACAACAACCTCATACTGATTATGGTGAAACTTTTGCTCCAATAGCAAGATTAGACACTGTAAGGACTCTATTGGCCATAGCAGCCCAACACAAATGGCAAGTATACCAGATGGATGTCAAGTCAGCATTCCTGAATGGTTTCTTAGAAGAAGTTTATGTCGATCAACCACCTGGATTTGAAGTCCAAGAGAAGCCAGCCAAAGTATATCGGTTGAAGAAAGCCTTGTATGGATTAAAGCAAGCTCCAAGAGCTTGGTACAACAGAATTGACGCTTACCTGATCAAAAGTGGTTTTAGCAGAAGTCAAAATGAACCAAATCTTTACACCAAAACAGATCAGCACGGTAAAATTTTGATTGTATGTTTATATGTTGATGACATGATCTATACGGGAAATCTTGAGTTAACAGATTTTAAACATGCCATGAAATCTGAGTTTGAGATGACAGATCTTAGCATAATGAAATATTTTTTAGGGATTGAGGTTAATCAATCAACCAAAGGCATTTTTGTCTGTCAACAAAAGTATGCAGCAGACATCATCAAAAGATTTCGCATGGAAGGATGCAATCTAGCAGAAAGCCCTATACCTTTAGGCACAAAATTGAGCAAGAATGATGAAGGTCCTACAGTGGACTCTACTCTATACAAAAGTTTAGTAGGCAGTTTGTTGTATCTTACAACAACTAGGCCTGACATTATGTATGCAGCCAGCCTTGTTTCCAGATTCATGGAATCCCCCAAATATTCTCATTGGAAAATGGAGAAATGAATTCTGAGATATGTTGCAGGAACACTAAATTTTGCCTTATGGTACACTAAATCTGATAGTAATCAACTTTCTGGTTACACAGACAGTGATTTTGCAGGCAGCCTAGATGACAGGAAAAGCACATCTGGACATGTTTTTCACCTGGGCTCGAACCTGATTTCATGGGCATCAAAGAAGCAGCCAATTGTTTCAATATCTTCTGTAGAGGTAGAGTATGTCGCTGCTACCTCAGCTTCTTGTCAAGATGTGTGGCTGAGAAGAATATTGAAAGATATGTCACATACAGAAAATGATCCAACTCCTATTTTATGTGACAATACTTCAGCAATTGCTTTATCTAAAAATAATGTGTTTCACAAGAAAAGCAAACACATTGACACTCGTTTTCATTTCATACGCGAGCTAGTCAATAATGGTGATATTGCACTACAATTCTATGGTTCTCGAGATCAGCTTGCTGATATCTTTACAAAGCCACTGGGAAAATCAGTTTTTGATTTACAGAGACAACACTTAGGCATAATCAGTGCTGATGTTTGTAATTGTTGAGTTTAAGAGGGAGTGTTAAATATAATGTAACCTCAACAGGCTGACTGTACATTGCCAGCTGTCCTGGCCAGCTATACTTTCTATTCTTGATATGCTTGAGCCTATTTAGATCAACTATTTCCCTTTGCATAGTATATTCTTCATTAACTTCTTCATGTACTCGTTTTGTACTCTTCTTCATATATTCTAATATACTATTTTCTATTCTATTCTTTTCTCTCTACATTTCTTGCTTCATAATTTATCAATCCAAAGTCTTGGCTCGGGCAGCTACTCCACTCTGCAGACACTTCGGACTCGGTTAGAAATTTGATGGGTTTCCAACGTCTTCACTTGGCTGAGTGTTCCAATTTACAGATGTTTCCCAATGTTGAGTTTCGTTGGAGACGCTTGATGTGTCTCAATATCCAAAACTGCAATGGGGTGCGGACGACTAAAAAAACTAGTATTAAAATATAACAACACTTCATAATTATAAGCAGAGTGTATATTTTGTTTTCTATCTTGTTTGTTTTTCTGTTTTTTATCCGAATAGTTTGTATGGAATTGAAAGTAAACAAATCATTAACGTATTAACTTATTGCATGATATTCAGAAATAACCTGATAAAGCTGCATGCAAAAGTGTCTTTTAACCTTCAAAACTATGTAATGAAATGATAAGCAAAGTGAATAACATGATGTATAAAATGCTTTGCATTTATTTTCATGTGATTGATAACAAATAATTAACAATAAATGTTGAAACAACGAAATTGATAACACCATGGGGAGAATCCTTAACAATGAATGTTGAAACAACGAAATTGATAACACCATGGGGAGAATCCTGATGGTACCTTGGCAAAGAGAATCCTGCAACATTATTATGGATGAGTATACCTTATGAGATTGAGAATAGTTCCCATAAAATTTGGGATTATGATATACATAAATATTCAAAGCTTCCATAAAACTTGCAAATATGATATACATAAATATTCAAAGCTTCCCAAAGATTGATGCAATGTATGGTTTCAATTCAAGAAACAGTTTTTATGAAGATAATATTTAGGTATTTAAGTATGCACTATTAATTTTATTATGGATTTTATTTAATTCGTTAATATGAATTTATTATTATTATTATTATTTAGTTTTTATGAAGATAATATTTAGGTATTTAAGTATGCATTATTAATTTTATTATGGATTTTATTTAATTCGTTAATATGAATTTATTATTATTATTTTTTGGTTATATCGGTGTAAACTTTAAAGCCATATTTATTGAGATTTATTAAGAAAGATTTGTATTTTTGAAGGCCCTAACCCTTTTAAATGATTATATTTTTTAATGCCTTAACCTTTTTAAAATGCGTATGCTTACATTCAATTTTAACTTATCTTTATAAAAAAATTTATAATTAACTTATTTTTTTTATGAAACTTTCTATAATTATATTTTGTATAAATGTAAATTTATTTAACGCAAATTTATTAATGATATAGGGTAAGCGTGAAATTGTTTCACATTTAATTTATTTTTTTAAGTGTAAAATATTAAAATAAAGTTTATGTTTTTATATATTTGATTTTTTTTTATATAGTCAATGAAAGTAGATGAGTGTTGTGAATTACCAAGTCAAGTTTATGAGTAGATTGGTTTTTGTGGATATTAGTTATTTAGATATGGTACTAGTAATAAAATAATTCACTCACTTATTCATATAGATGTGGGGGCATTTGTCTTATTCTAAGAGTAAGGGAAAGAAACTTCAAGCATAAACCTTTTTCAAGAGATATATATAAAGGGTTGAGATTGACAAATCACATTTTAATTTTGATTTTTCTATATAATTTAAGAATGGATGAATATTGTGAATTACAAATATGAGATTATAAGATGAATTAACTATTTTATGTAAATCCTAACCTTGTACAATATCTACTGCAAACTGATATTCAGAAAAGAACAGAAAAGATCAATGGCAAATACAAACATTACACAGAGATTTTTTCACCTGAAAACCCAAACCGAGAAAACCAGTATATATTATATTCATACATTGTGTTACATTGTTTACAATACAATATACATATAGGAGCTAGTGGCATCCAAAACCCTAACCCAAATGACCTGGATTAGTCCAAAACCCTAATTCATTAACCAGAAATAGAAAACCATCGGCAAAAACCATGTGCCGAAAAACCACCTAAATACATGTCACATTTCCCGAGGCAGAATTTTTTTTCCGGGGGTGCTGCCCTCGGACCCCCACATGGGGGGCTCCACCCCCCTAGACCCCCCGAGGGGGGGCCTAGCACCTCCCCCTCTAACCCCCCTGCGTGCCCGACGCAGACACTCATACACTACTACTCGTGCAAAGAATATAACACATACCCAACATTCTCCCACTTGTTGTTTTCTTTGCACACAGGGGGTTACAGGGTTACATAGTCAATAATCCAGGGTAACAATGCCCAGGGATCCTCTACACCAAGATAACTTCTCAGTTCTCACATATTTTTTTAATGAATCTGCAACATTCTTCAAAGTGTCCACCTTGATCAGTGATACTTTATTTTCTTCAATCATGTCTCTCACAAAGTGATATTGAACATCAATGTGTTTTGTCTTTGAATGATAAGCAGGGTTCTTCGCCAGAAAAATTGCACTCTGACTGTCACACTCTATCCTTACAGCTTGTTGTACCAACCCAATACCTGAACACAATCTTTGTAACCATACAACTTCTTTACTTGCATGAGTGGTTGCCATGTATTCAGATTCTGTAGTTGAAAGTGCCACTAGAGCCTGTCTTTTGCTCATCCAACTTATTGCTCCTCCAAACAGGTTAAACACATACCCGCTTGTAGATCTCCTACGATCTAAATCTCCAGCCCAATTTTCATCCACAAAGCCATGTATATCGACCACTCTATCCAATCCCAGTATTCCTTCATAGCACAATCCATAGCTAGCAGTGCTACACAAATACCTGAAAACCCTTTTTACTGCTATCCAATGCTCCTTCCTTGGTTTTGACATATACCTTCTCAAAACTCCCACTGTATGTGCAATGTTCGGTCTAGTACAAATCATTGAATACATCAAACTGTCAATTGCACTTGCATATGGAACATGAGACATGTCCTCCTCTTCTTCATGTGTCTTGGGACACTGATCCACATATAACTTTACACCAACAGGAATAGAAACCTTGACCGGTTTACATTCCTGCATATTAAACCTCTGCAATATTGTCTCGACATATTTACTATGATTTAACCAGAGTTTCCTCTTTTTTCGATCTCTTTTAATTTCCATGCCCAAAATGAAATTTGAAGCACCAAGATCCTTCATGTTGAATTCAGAGGACAACTGAGTTTTCACATCCTGGATAATCTCCTTGTTGTTTCCTATCAGCAACATGTCATCCACATACAAGACCAAATAAATCAAATGATCACCAATTAATTTAGAATACACACATTGATCCTCTTTGCTTCTTGTGAAGCCAAGTCCCAGCATATAGGTATCAAATTTTTGATACCACATCGTTGGTGATTGTTTTAAACCATACAGGGACTTTTTCATTTTGCATACCAACTCCTTCTTTCCTTTCACAGCATAACCTTCTGGTTGCTTCATAAAGATTTATTTTTCCAGATCCCCATGTAGGAATGTCGTCTTCACATCCATCTATTCTACTTCAAAATCAAATGCAGCAGCAACAGATAACAAAAATCTTATAGAGGTTAAATTGGCAACAGGAGAAAAAAATCTCACCAAAATCAATTCCCTCAACCTGGGAATAACCCTTTGCTACTAATCGAGCTTTGTATTTCTCCAATTTTCCTTCTGCATTCATATTCTTTTTAAATACCCATTTGTTGCCAATGGGCTTTCTTCCAGTTGGCAACTCCACTAGATCCCAAGCCTCATTCTTATCCAAAGATGCCATTTCTTTTTCCATGTACCTTTTCTAGAGATTTCCATCCTCTGAATCCACTGCCTCCCTGACAATTCTAGGATCATCATCAGTAATAGACAAAGAAAATTTTGAATGAAAATCAGATGGACCATACCTTTCCGGTAGCCTTCTTTCTCAATCCGATCTCCTCAATACTGGAGTATGAGGATCTTCTTCTTCTTATTCATGTTCTTTTGTAGAGTCTACTTCATCATCCTTTAAATCAAACTCTATCTTCTCTGGCTCTTCCTTAATTGGTAGGACTTCTTGTTTAACAACATCCTTCATTTCTCTAAATACCACATCTCGGCTATACACTACTTTCTTAGTTTCCGGGTTCCAAATCTTATAACCTTTGAGACCATCTTTATATCCAATAAAGATACATGTTCAGCCTTCTTATCCAGCTTACTCCCGTTTTCCTTTGGAACATGAACATATGCATCACAGCCAAATACCTTAAAATGTGTGAGAGAAGGTTCCTTACCAGTCCACACCTCTTGTGGAGTCTTGTCACCCAACGCTAATGAGGGTGATCTGTTGACCAGATAACATGCAATACTCACTGCCTCTGCCCAGAATTCTTGCCCTATCCTGGCACCACTGAGCATGCACCTTGCTTTTTCCATCAGCATCCTTTTCATCCTTTTTTCAATTCCATTCTACTGAGGTGTATATGGAGTAGTCTTCTGCCTTTCTATACCATACTTCTTACATAATTCTTCAAATTCATTCCCGCAAAATTCTCCGCCATTATCTATTCTCCGCACCTTAATTCTTTTCTCTGTTTGATTCTCAACAAGAGCCTTAAACTCTTTAAACCTGTCAAAGACTTCAGATTTCTTCCTGAGGAAATATATCCAAGTTTTCTTCGAGAAGTCATCTATAAATGAGACATAGTACACAGATTTTCCCAATGATGGGACCGACACAGGTCCAAAAACATCACTGTGAACTAGTTGTAAAAT
>ML813510.1:108174-125758 GCA_009831015.1 Picea engelmannii | reverse complement strand
CCCCAAAAAAAACCAACATCACCTTTATGGAATCAAAAATCATGATGGGCCATTTTCTCTGTTGTGCGAAAAAATCATGCTTTTTGCCAATTTTTTCTAAATATCATGATGTCTGATGTTTGTGAAAAAATCATGATTTTTTGCCGACAATTTTTCGTTTAGGGTTTCAGATCACGATTTTTTGCGATGTTACCAAAAAATTGACAATTTTTTAAACTACGGTGTATATATAATTAACTCTCATTTGCAATTCATCATCATGTGATTTTTTTCATTCTTAATAAAGTGATTTGCCTAAGGGCACCTATCAAGTGTTGCACTCTCTTGTGCTTGGGTTTATTTCTCTCTCTATCGCACTTGTTCTTAGGTTCACTCCCTCTCTAGGATTGTGCTCCTCTTAGCTGATTTCTCTTCAAGAGTTGCACTGTCCTAGCACTGGTTTGTTCTCCTTATTGTGGAATTTGGGTTTGGGTTGGTCCTGTTCAATTCTTTCGCAATTTCTTGTGAATCTCAACATGGTTTCAAAGCAAGCATGAATCTCACTTACTCAATCAGCAGTCGATCTAAAGATTTTTGTCTTGTGGTATTACTTAAGGTTTCTTTCCCAATGTGGAACTAGGGTTTTTGGATCATTTCTTTTTATAGGGTTTCCTAGGGTTTAAACCCAATCATCTCTTTATAGGGTTTCCTAGGGAACTTCCTTCGAGGCCAACGCTCTCTTCCTTCCTTTGTTACGTAGCAAAAGGTGGCACACTATAGATTTTTTATAGAAGAAGCTCGTATCTCTCTTTCTCTTTCTCTTTGCGTTGTTATCGAACCTCATGGGCTCATTTACAATACACATCTAGTTGTGCACTCCACATATTGGTCCTCCTCCACTTCATAGGAATTTTGGCCAAATCAATGGGTTGTAAAGGACAAGAATAATGGTTTTAAGTGGTTTCCTCGTGCTATTGTGATGTGGTGTTTCTCAACCCCTTGAATTGCTTCATAGTGATATTTGCAGCCCTATGACCACTTGTTCTCTTGGGGGAGCTAAGTACTTCCTCACCTTCCTTAATGAAGTTCCTATTTACAGTCTACCAAGATCTTTCTCACTACTTCTTACAAAGGATTCACCTATAGATGATTCTCAACGTGTTTCAAAGGATCTCTCTATAGTGACTAAGCAAACAGGTGTTGACAACAAGCACCTTAACAATGACATCCAAATCCTATCAAGCAAAAGTCTCTTCTTCTATATCTTTGCCCAGTGGCCATCTTCACCAACGTGTGGAATCGTATTGGTGTGGAAGTTATGGCATCCAAGGGGGCTAATATGTGTCGTCTTCTCTAAGTGGCCCCAATTCAACATTAAGGGGGGATGTAAGTCTTGTCATGTAATGCCCTCCATGTTAGGCCCCCTATTCAGATACAGGGGGATGTTGACAATAGGGGTGTAATCTTCATTTTAGGCCACAACCGACCTACATTGAGTTGGGTATTTATACACCAACTCTCATATGTATTTCAGCCATGATCAACCTTATAATGAGTTGGGTATCTAAACACCGAATGAACCATTGTGGCCCCTTGTTCCGCTTAAAGGGGGATGCTGAAAATGGTGTAAGCTTCACTTTCTACCATGGCTAACCTTTTATTGTAATCATTATTATATTTCTAGGTTGGCTAAGGCTGACCTTGTACACATAGGCTCATGATTTGCCTAAGGGCACCTATCAATTGTTGCGCTCTCTTGTGCTTGGGTTTATTTCTCTCTATTGCACTTGTTCTTGGGTTCACTCTCTCTCTTGGGTTGCACTCTTCTTCACTGATTTTTCTTCAATTGTCGTGCTGCCTTAGTGCTGGTTTGTTCTTCTCCTTATTCCAAAATTTAGGTTGGTGTTGATTCTATTCGATTCTCTCACTATATTTAACTAACAATAGAGAAGGAATTAACTATCAAATTAAATATGCACAGCAACAAAGCTGCAGAAAACTTGAGATCTCATGCTAAGATCCAACTCAAAGGATCTGATCTTGCAAGAAGCCAAATTTGCTTTTAAGAAAAGACTACCCTACAATAAAAAAATTACATAAATGATACAATCCTTGGGACAAAGCTTGCTTTTCTAAAGATAATCCTCAAGGACAAAAAGTTATAAATGGAAAATTTAGGTTAGGCATGGCAGCTTGCAGAAATTACATTATTACCAATAGGGAATTGGAAAAAAATCCCTATACTAATTCTCTACAAGAATACAAAGGTGGTGGATGGGTGCATCATATAGGCTCATCCATATATCTTGGACTATAATAACTAAAAACCACCTTAAGCAAAACCATCATATTTTTCTAATATATTTCATGTGCTTGTGAGCCATTCATAATAGAGCTTTTTTTTTCCTATAATTGAAATTTTGGTTGGCTAACTAGGTTAAAAAAATAAAATGTTGCAAATTTTTACCTAAGAAAATGATGATAAAATTCATTGTCATCTTTTATAATGTATGTCTCGTTGTTGTTCCTGATCACTCCACTTACCATTATTTCTAGCACAGATATCATTTTATTCTTCTCCTTCTTGCCTTACATGAAAAAAATGTTTCTATGATCCAAAGCTATGGTAATTAACCTCCTTGGCATGCAATAGGTGCTCATGATGTCAATTGGGTTTAGCCAGAGTGGTTGAGAAGAATCATTGTTATCCTCCCCACCTAAGTTCACTTCCTGCAAATGACATGTTGAGCTCATAACAAGTATATTGTTGTAATGGCTTTGTTGACCACCTATTTCAACTAGGGGTCAATGTCATGTACCATGAAGATATGTACCTTGTGATACAACATGTTTGAATACTTATGGATCAGCAAGGCAGTTCTACCCCCAGAACCTCTTTCTTTGTACACGGAATGTTCGCTCCCCTGCGTGGGATAATAATGTAATATGTTAGCATGGGTCAATTTTTATTTAGTTTCCTAGGACTTTATCATTAGGGAAGTCCTTTCATTGAGTGTTTTTTTTCCTCAAGTAATTAATCTTGCTTATCCACGATTTTAATTATCCTAGAGTTTTTCGCTCACATAATCCTCCAAAGTGGTGAAAGTCATTCTAATGATCGAGCCCAAGGGGTGACTAAGGTTTAGAAGTGTTGTAAATGACTATGCTAGACATCTCCTAGAGTCTTGCGGAATTCCATTAAGTTTTGATAGGATTTTTGTAATAATTAAAAATTTTCGTAAATTGGAAATTTTAATTATTTTTTATGTGAAATGTAAAAATTTGGTCCTTGGGGATTTTGTATAGGGGTATGGGTACTCGAATCAAATGGCTTATGACCTCTTATACCCGTGGACCAAGTTTCAGCTCAATTGGACAAGTTTTGCTAGGCCAATGTCCATGAGAAGTCCAAGTAAGTCAAAAACCAACAATTAATTGGCTAAGGTAGAAAATACAAATTTTGTAAAAGTGACTAAAGTCATGGAAAAGGAGGGGGAAATGTTTCCTAAAGTCTTTCCTAAGATAGGAGATTGTTCTAAAGTGAGAAAAGACCCCCCCATGGCAAGTTGTAACCACTTGGTGAGTTTCCCTAACAAGAGGGGGGCACCCCCCCTCTTCTTGAACTTTGGCAAATGAATGCAATTAAGTGTTGGAGAGGGGCCCCACACCTTGGGCGCCCCCCTTTGAGTCTAGTGACATGTCTCAACAAGAGAAAAGGGGGATCCACCCCCTAGACCATGTGATCGCTCTCCTAAAGTGCGCCCCCCTTCTCTATGGTGCGCCCCCCTTGAGTGGAGCCCCCTCCTTTTGAAGTGACACATGTAAAGCATACAAGGGGGGTCTCCCTTGCCTTCCTCCCTTAAAATAAAGGCCCCTCTACTCATTTTTCCATCTATTTTCAATGTAACTCCATGTTGCCCAAATTTCCCCTCATTCTTTCTTGCTCTCTCCCAAATTCTCCTTTGTAATCTTGTTGCAATTTTTGCAACCACATCTTGTGGATAATAAAAGTAAAGCTTTAGAGGATCTCTTGTGTTTTCTTGGAGTGTTCTTGGTGCTATTGTATGGTGTTCTCATTAAGGTAATATTGCTGCAATTTCTTTTGGTATTTCCTTGTTTGCATTGTTCTACTTGGAGACCCCAAGAAAGGTATTTTGTTGGGGATAGATTTGTAGTAGTATTGTTATAAGTCTTTGTGGGTTGTTTCTACTTGTGTTTGGAAAGTATTTTGCAAGCCATTTAGATAAACTCGCCTTCTTGTCTCATTGTGTAGCAAGGATTTGCATATCTGCAGGTTACCAAAGGCTTGGAGGAGTGGATTCTAAATCTGGAATTTCACTTGTCCAACCATCTAAAGCTTCCTTTATTTTCTGTTATCATTTCCAGTCATTTATCATTCATTTTCAAGCATTATTCTTCTCTAATATTGCAATCTAATCTTCCTTTTCAAATTCATATTTGTATACAATAATTTATGTTTTATGTGCTAACATAAACTAACTTGTTCCAAGTCCTTTTTTAGCATTTTTCAGCAAGCAAAGTTTGTTGTTTTATGCAGGTTTTCGCCAGTGTAAGGGGAGGTGTTGCCCGTTTTTGGCCCCAAAGAACTCAAGGAAGCATCCAAGAGTTGTGGTGTCAAACCCCTTTCCCCCTCTTACTCTCTAAGTCATTGTAAGCAGCCCAAGAGAGTCTCTTGGGCTTGCATTTTTTATTTTACTTCCCAAATCTGTAATTTGTAAATCGGTTTTAATATTTTTCCCACACCTTGCATGTGAGTGGCTTTGCCACCCTTGCAATATCGTGAAGGCTAGTTTAGAAGTTAATTTTATGTTTTTGCTCAAGATTGTTTGCCCCACTTCTCCCACAAAGATAAGGTTGAGTGCCTAGGGTAACTTATTTCATTTCGTTTCATTTTCTTTTACCCACCTTGGCACAAAATCGATAATTATAATGATTTAGTGCGTTGGCACGTGTGACCTTATCCACCATGAGAAGAATGACGAGTTGCCATGTGTGAAAGTCGAGTTATGAACTTAAGTGTGAAAGTTGAGTTATGAATTCAAGTGTAAAAAGTCGAGGTTACATGTCAAGTTCAAGTTGTCTAACTCAAGTTGTAAAAGTTGAGTTGCATGTCAAATTCAAGTTGCCTAACTCAAGTTGTAAAAGTCGAGTTGCATGTCAAGTTCGAGTTGTCTAACTCAAGTTGTAAAAGTCGAGTTGCATGTCAAGTTTGAGTTGTCTAACTCAAGTTGACAAAGTCAAGTTGCATGTCAAGTTGGCATGTCGAGTCACAAGTCCAGTTGCAAGGGCGAGTTGTCATGCCATGCAAAGTCAAGTCTCAAGGGGGAGTTGTCATGTCATGCAAAGACGAGTTACAAGTATAGTTACAATTCGAGTTGAGTTGTAAAGTCAAGTCTAAAGGTGAGTTGTAAAGGCATGCATTCAGTTCCTAAGTCGAGTTCACTCATCTCTCCTTTGTGCCTACTATATACAGAGATCTACCCTTCATTATACACTCATGTTATGCAGCGCAAGAGAGAAGAGAAGAGGGATATTGTTTGCAGGTAGCACAAAAAAAGGCATCCACATTCTGGCAACCTCAGTTTTTCTGAAGCACACTCTCATGCTGATGTTGTAATCAGTTTAATCATTCATCTATTTGTTGACAAGGAAGTTTTGTTTGTTGAGGTTTTTCTCCCTCTTTGGGTTTCCCCAGGATAAAATCTTGTGTTATTGTGTGGCTAAATTTTTGTGTGTTGTCTAATACTGCTTTACAGCTTTCATGTTTCTACATTGTTATTCAGTTAAATTTTCCGATTTGCACAGTATATTGCAGAAAATAAAAAGTACAGTGAATTCTGAACCTAAGCTCGAAATTTCACAGACTGAACAATCTCTCTACCCCCAGTGTTTTTCCTCATCAGGTTCAAAACCCACGTGTGGTGTAGATGTACCTGGTTATGAATTTTGCTTCTTCCACACACTTCTTTACCCACTCAATTTTACCAATATCCTCAACCATGAGGTCCAAACAGTGTGCTACACATGTAGTCCACCAAATTGTGGGGTGTTTTAACTTTTTACTCCAACATCCTTCCCGCTACAACATAGTTGGAGGCATTGTCTGTTATCACCAGTACAACATTCTGGACCCCCACCTCCACAACTACTTCATCCAAAAGAAGAAATAATAAGTGTGCATCCTTCACCTGATCAGATGCATCCACAAATTTAAGAAACATGGTTCCTTTTGGGCAAGCAATTAAGAAATTGAAAATGGTGTGGGATCTTCCATCAGTCCAACCATCAGACATGATTGTGCACCCTGTTTTAGTCCATGAATACTTGAACTCTATGAGGTATTCATTTATTCTTTGGACCTCATTTTGTAAAAGTGACCCCTTGATATCATGAAAAATCAGGTCTTTGAAGTCGGGACCACATGCAGCTATAGCATCTATCATAGGTTGATAATATGCATAATTAGTAGTATTGAATGGTATGTCTGCATCATACCACCATCTAGCAATGAATTCCCAAGCAACCTCCTTCTCTATCTTCTTCCATTTAGCATCAATGGTGGGTTGAGAACCCGGGGTGGTGTGGGGTACAAAGAAAGAGTCAAGCCCTTTGTGTGCTCTCTTCAAATTTGATGCACTAGGGCCAACGGAAGAAACATTTTCAACTCCATCTCTATGTCCCACTCCCAATCCAACAGGAAAACTGGAGGATTCTTCAAAACTAGGAATAGTGAAAGGATCATCAGCTTGACTTTTCCCCACATCTTTTTTAATCTTCTTGGCCCTAGCTTTCTCTGCTTGGTAGGATTCAAGAAGATTTTGCATCTCCAAGTTTAATTCATCAGAGACTTTTGTGCAACCTTCTACTTGGCCTTTTTCACGTGCTAAGTGTTCTTTTATCCTATGGATACCCCCACCTTTAATTGTCTTCCCACAATAATTGCATACTTTTTGTTTTTTTTCATTCAAATGGCAATGAGCCCATGCTAGATCCTTCTTGTTTTTAGGGGTGTTGGACATTTTTCAGCAACAAACAAAAATCTGCAAATAAAACCCTAAGATTTCTTAATTTCTAGGAAAAAAATCAGCAATTTTAAAGAGAAAAAGAGAGGAATAAGAGAAGCCTTGACATACCTTCACAAGAAGCTGAAATATGGAGAAGAAGAGAAGCTCCCAACAGAAGAAAAACCAGCTCTCTAACAACCCACAGAAATATGGAAATTAACCATCAAAATGTTGGCAAAAACAACCCCAAAACAGCCCAAGAATATCCCTTGAAACAGCTCCAAATTTGCTGCAAAAAATCAGCCCAGAAGATCTCCAATTAAACCCTTCAACCAGCTCTCCAAATCTGCCCAAGAACTCCTTTGCAAAATCCCTGCAAACAACTCTCCAAAACCACCAAAGAAACTCAACTCAATAATTCCAAGGAGCTCAAATGAATAGTGTGAGTGAAATAGAGGGGGGTGGAGGGTCTTTAAATAGGTTTGAGGGAGGGCCTAGGGTTAGTTGGTAGGCCCCCTCAACCTTAAATTCATTTTTTTCCCTAAAAATCTTTGAAATCCGCCCCAATGATTGCGTCATATGTGTGTCGTACAGAACCGGCCGGTTCCGTGTTTTTGGCCGCTTTCATTCAAAACCGGCCAAAAACGGTTCTATATCGCCGGTCCAACCATTTTTGCCGTGAAGGCTGGTCCGGCCGGCCGGTTTTAATAACACTGATTCTAACGGTGAAATTCATCTCCTAAGTGGTCTATTGCTGTTCTATTTCATTTTGGATATTTTTGTGAAACCCTAGGGGGATTCACCACCATTTTTTGCAAGTTTGAGATAATTGCTTGGATATTATTCATTTGCACTTGCAATTTATCATCGTTGGGCTGTTTTTGCAAGGTTTATTCATTGCTCTAACTTAAATACCCAAGATTCATCATTCTAAATGCTTTTAGGCACTCTTGGGGTACTTTTGGTCACCAAAATCTGCAATTTCTGTGTTTTTTATCATAAATCAGATTCTGGAATTTTTGGACAGCAGCGATCTAGTCCAATTTACAGCATACTATCAAGGCAAAACTCATGTATATCATTGGTTCTTGGTTTATGCAACAATATCTCACTCTTGTGCGGTAAAAGGTGTGTATTTCTTCATTTAAAGAGTGAAATCATAGTGCTGGTTTGTATTTTCTGTTGTAGCATATTTATTTCAGATCCCAACACTCTTATAATTAGCTCCTAACCCTCTTTATATTGTAGCTTTATTGCCCTAACACTTGGTTGAATATTCTTAAGGCATCTAGCTACTAAGGCACTGGTCTATCTAACGTATATTGAGCTGTATAGTTGAAAGGATTGGGATACCCCTCTTTGTTTCTAGGAGCTGGCCTAAAGTGAAGGGGAGATTGTGCTAAGGTGACAGTGGTGCATTTCCCATATCATGCTATCCCCATAGCATTCCTCCAAGGGCTGCTAGTTTGAGCGGTAACAAGTAGCATACAGTGTTTTTATCCACTTTCTTTTGTAACAAGACAAGACTTCTCAATTCTCAGCCAAGAAACAAGAAAAAGAAAAGCCATCACAACTTGCGCTGATACCAGTTGATATGGTATTCAGCAGATATCTTTCATTCATAATGATGGCAATCAATCTGTGAAATGAACATTATCCCAGGATATCAAGAGCTGAATACCATACCAAGATGTTTTATCAGTAAACTGTAATAGAATGGGGTCTTGAAAGTTCTATCAAGAGCCTCCTCAGAGTTATACACACTGGGGGGTCAGTTTGATAGATATAATCTTCATATTCTTATGGCTTATTTAAGAAAATAGTTGTCTTTTGGCTGATTTCTTCTAAGAAGTCAAGCTGCCTCCTTATGGTGGTCAAATATCTTCATCTAAAATCAATGGTGCCACAAAAGGTATTATTTTTCTGAATTATCTTATAGCTACTCTTAGATATATGACATTCTGCATCATTAACTTTTTAAGTTTTATGCTTTCATAATATGTGAGGAAATTAGTCCTCGTTTTGTGATAGTTGGCAAATTGGACAGCTAACACTCCTTCAGAATTTATTTTTCCTTCCAATCAGATGAATTTAAACATGGAAACTCTTCAATATTTTTTAACCAGAGAAACATACCCCTGACTTTAGAGAAATGTTCAATAACATCATCAATAAGTTCTTCAAAGCTTGGAATATAACCATGTAAACCTTCTGAAAGGCCAAACCCTGGATAATCCATGGAGAATACACCATATCCAGATGCTGCAAATTTTCTAGCAATTCCTGCAAGTTTGCAATCTCTTAAAAACTACTCTGAATGATTAGTGTTAAAGAATATATTTACAGAATCAAGTTGGAAATCTTTCTTATATAAACAAACAACCCTAATTTTTTCTACATTTGTGAAATGGTGGACATTACCTTCAAAGAAAAAAGTACAGGTATCTCCATATCCATGACAGAAGCAAACAATACCCTTTAGAGGAAGAGCCTCTGGAAGCCAGTTTTTTGTGAATATCTCCAGCCCTCGCGARTTTGTTTCATAACTCTGCTCATTTAAGGAAATTGCTCTTAAAATGTAAGYATATAAAAACTCAACTGCTTGCAATCATTCAAACCCTAGCAATGTATTTTGTAAGATACTTTTCTGGACGAATTTTATTTCTACTGTGTGAAGTGTTTTTCAAAATGAGTTAAGGATTATACTCAAAGTCARCAGAAAATGAAAATTATATCACTTTCAGCCAAAGTTACCTAAAATGTACCTGCAAGAGTGATAGTAAGGGCAGAAGATTTTTATATTTTTATGATTTAGGGGTACATCAAAATTAAGTTCTTACAATTTATAAGCATACATGTTAGTAAGTACCAATACTGTGATACCAGCATACATGAATTCTGATTTGGCTATTCTCAAAACAAACAGGCTAAGCATACAGCATAGAAACTTCAAAGACATGGAATGAACATCCGTCATAGGCTAAGATGAAACTCAATAATATCACCAAGGTTAACATCAAAGTAAGCACCAATGCCATCCATCTTGATTCTTCATTGATAATGTCAATTAATATGTATTAAGAATGCCTACCTAAAAATATCAGATGTTTCTTTTTATAGTTTATGAATAGTGAATGCATTAGATAAGTTTCTTAGAGTTTTGTCCATTTTCCTAGTTTTTATTTTTTTAAATGATCTTGTAATTGGCAATTGCTGTGGGATTAAGGATTTCTTCAAGAATCATCCCATAGATGCACCCAAAGAAAACCTGACTTTTTATTCTTGACTCTTGACTAATACAAAAGACCTCTCAACTGGATGTGGCAGCATGTTTGGGAAACCTTAGTACTCTTACTTTTCGATTTGGAGCTTGTGATGCAAATTGTATTGACTTTCCTGAAACTACAATTTACCTTGGACAGCCTCAATGCTAAAACGTTCTTTGCCTCAATCTTGAGGGAAAACTGGAATGTTTGTTCCAAGGAAGCAATATTAAGATGATCTCATTCCTTATGAGGATAAATAAATACTCATCCAATGAATTTAAGCTCAAGTGTCTCATCTAGATCACATATCTCCAATTAGAAAATTGTTGCTGATGCAACCAATGTTTCCACGAATCTCCTTTCGGCTCATCTTAGATGTTACGATTTCATGTTCAATGTAGTAGATCTCTTATGATGTTCATAGCAATGGTGATGGACCTATTGCCACTAAGGCCTTGGTACTGGGTGCATTCTCAAGTACCGTACAGTTTGAGTGTGAGAACATTCATAACTCTGCTATAGAATGTACACATGTTACATTTTTTAGATGCTGCATTGATCTTGTAGTCTGTAGCTTCATTTCTGATAAAAATTGTTCGTCCATTTTGCAGACAAAGTTGCAATTTTCTAGATTCAGTTGGCTTCTTACAACATAGATTTCAAAACAAAATATATTGGGGAGATTTCATATCGTTACTTTGAACTAATCCCACTATTAGATGGCAATTTGACTTATAATAATAATAATATAATGTGGCCCCCGGGGGGGCAGCTCAATTGGCAAGTGCCGTGAAAATGAAGTTCCATGAGGTTTCGAGTTCAATTCCCCCCGACTTACAATGTGTGCCGCGTAAGGGGCGTCGTGGGCACACCTGGAGGTTATAGTGGTAGCAGTTGGATAACACGGCCACGTGTAACGCGAGCACGTGCCCAACTAGTTGCTGATTCCTCCAGACATAACAAAAAAAATAAAAAATAAAAAAATAATAATAATAATAATATAATGTGTCCCCCGTTTCCTATTTCGGAGTCGACATGACCAATGTCATACATTCATACCATCATGTCTTGCATGTCCCATGTCCCAGTGCCAGTGCCANATATATATATATATATATATATATATATATATATATATTCCCATTGAAAATGTCCTCAAGGAAACCCTCCAAACGCTTCCTCACATTCCGTGAATGGCACCTAGGGTAAATGTCCTCAAAGTACAACATGTACTCCTAACCCAGAGGGACTCTACCAGAGTTGAACCCATTACCTCTCAACAATCTCCACCTTGAAATTGGTTGGCTTAAACAGATTGAGCTAAACCACTTCTCTCTCTCTCTAGAGAGAGAGAGAGAGAGAGTATATATTGTAGGAAAAGTTTGTCCACCCTCTATTATATATATATATATATAGAGAGAGAGAGAGAGAGAGAGAGAGAATATATTGTAGGAAAAGTTTTTCCACCCTCTATTTCCACTACTGAAACGGCCTGAAACACGTTTCAAAACATCCAGAACGTTTCAGGCAGCATTTCTTTCAAGTTTCAACCCAAAGAGGGCACTAATCTGGACTAGAATCTCATTTACACAGTTCACCAAGAACTCCGAAAAAACACGACAAAAAAAACCACCCTCCTTTTTGGAATTGGCATAAAATTTTAATCTTAATTATTAAAAAGAATATTGACATTTAACTTTATATTTTATTTTTTGAAGGTAAATGTCAAGATTACTTTAATTTTAACATTAAAAGTTAAAGCGAGACACCCATTTCAATGTTTGATGATGGCGTCAAACCAATCGGACCTCACATGGAGAAGATAGAAATTGGGGTGTTTTTCATCTTTCAGCACACTAGGCAATTTTTCTATCATTCAAGCATATATTCAAAACAGGACCCTGTACCCCTTCCTCCTACACCCCTTGAGCAAGGAATTGAGTGACTCTAAGATTGAAAAAGAATAGGCTGCTCAATGATGCCAACTAATTGAAAACTATATATTGCCCAATGGTACCCATACCAACCCATTTAAAACATTAAATAACACCAAGTGTTGAAGCCATTCACTGAGAGAAAACAAACTCCAGATTCTTAGACTCAGTCAAGTCAAACTAATGAGTCGGACTTACAGATGAGATAGGTACTGATTTCATTATAGTATGAAGATATTTGGACTCTAGAGTCTAGAGGCCATTGAGAGCCTCAATGTTTATGTATTTTCATTCAGAACTTCTATTATATGCATCGCAGAACTTATATCTCAGTGGAATTTTTCTATATTCACCCTTCTGTGCTATATACACAAGAAAATTTTGCATATATGGTTTGGATTTACATTGGTGTACATAGATAATGTGTTATTTATAGAAAAACCAATATTTTGAAATATTTATATTTTTTGTACTTTTTAGATACCTCGTTTCCTCGTTTTGTGCAACTTAATACACACACATATAGATAGATATATGCATCCCGGTAGGTTAGCTCGAGTGGTTGACTATTGTGAATTGCAAATAAGAGATCTCGGGGTCAAGTCCTCGAGCCCACTACCTCTATGATATCTTAATACTTGATGAAGTCTCTGAAGATTTCTCATGCATGGTTAGATGGAAAACAAAAAGTACATATATATATGGTTGAAGGTGATGATAAGCATGGGAAGGAGGATGGAGGGGTGAATATGGTGGATAGCATTGGGTATTAAGGTTTCAGCTGGAGCTAGTACACATCTCTCACAAGGATTTGGACGGCGGCATGTCAATGCACTTCTATAATCGAAGGCACTCTAGTTGGGCCCTGGTTGGCAACACTCAAGTGGGGTTTTGGTGTTGGTGGCTCTCTTCTCGATTCAACAGCACTTGGTTATGGCTTGTATGGAAATACTGCCAATTTTCACATGCAATCTTATGTGACTAATTTCAGATCTGAAAATTACTTTCTAGTGATTCAACAATAAACCCTAGTTGTTATCACTGCACAATTTTACACTGAAATTATTGACTGAAAAATTACAACAGCGAAAACATTAAGATCTGAGATAAATCATCCATGTACTTGAGACAAAAAAAAATTGTTCTGTAAAATTGTCAAATTCAGAAATTTCTGAAGGCAAAATCAATCTTCCCAGCTTACACAATTTCACCAAAATTGAGGACAAAACCAATCCTCTAAAAACACCAAAACCTAAAAATTCAACAAATTTATGGAATCACTAATTACTAGCAAACCTACTGACATCACCCTGTCGTATTCTTGATGTCACCCTCTTGTACAGATCAGTCACACATGTGATCCGTACTGTTCTTCCACACATGTGGCCTACAGTACGAACTTGTACAGTCTATACGTGTGATTCGTACAGTCTGTACCACACGTGTGGCCTGTCTCTTCTCGAATGCAGGTTGTCTCCTCCACACATGTGGCCTCCCTTGCGTCACACGTGTGATCTACCTGCCAAGAACAAAAAAATAGATGTCCAGAAACCCTAGGCCAAATTGCCTAGGTGCAAAAATCTTCTTGCTGAAATTGCCATCCTCCTAGCACAAGTGCTTAGTCACTGTTGGCACAGAAGCAGACCTGGGGTTCAGCGCTTCAACAGCGCACCAACAAAACCCTAACTACCGGCCCTTTCGACAACACCTGCGAAGCAGATGAAGTCTCACCCGAGGTAGAGGCAGGGGGGTTGTAGGACTCAAGTGTCAACAACCTAGCTGAGACACAAATTTGTGATCATAATACTTAACAGAGCACTTAGCAATTAGCGTTCATTAGTCTTTGACCCTTATTCACATTGCAAGTAAAACCCTAATTACAGAACAACGCAGTATTCAACAAGATCCAAGCATATCTAACCATTTAGCACATAGCATCAAATAGATCTAGCATTCCTTCACGTTATTAAGCACTAAGCTACTACATCAGATACATCTAATATACATAAAGATTCAGCACTAAGCATAAATCACATCAATAACACAAAGCAATCACAACACAAGATATACGTGGTTCACCCCCAGCGTGGGGCTACGTCCACCAACTCTTCGTCTTCTTTATTATCTTCTTTCAATCTTCTTACATGCACAGAGCTTCAAAACCAACTCCGCATAGGACATGAGATCTGCGCGCACTTCGCCAGATCCTCCTTCCTCGAGTTCGGCACAATACAGAGCCTTCTTACAATCACTTGCACTTAGCTCTGCAGGTTCTCAATACATAGTATTCACAGAGCCTTTACAACTAATCGCACTTGGCAACCTTTCCATATCTTGCACAAAGCCAACTTAGATCTCTCCCTTGAACTTCACCCCCTAGCTACTTATTTATACATTACAAAAGAGGCCTAAGCATGGGTAAACCCATGGGCCGACATCCCATACCCGTTACATAAGCCCTAAACCCAAAAAGCCCGTAAAAGGGGGGCGAGATCCCGCGATCTCCGCTTCGCCTGGGTGCTCCGTCTTCGACCAGCATGTCGAAGTCCTAAAAGTGGTCAAACACGACCAAGGTTCTCCAAAACTTGGTCAAGGGCCAACAGGCCCCCAACACTCACCTGTGACTCGTCCCGAGTCACTCTAATCTGGACAACTCTACTTCGAAGGCCTCGAGCTTGGCTCGGGCTGCCTCAACTTACTGTTTCGCCAAGGCCTCCTGCTCGGCGAACTCCTGAATGATTTTCTCGATGACAAGTCCTTCCAAGCGTTGTTCTATTGTGTTGACCACTTGTTCCAGCTGTGCACCTTGTCCTTCGATCTCCTCAAAAAGTGTGCAGGCTTTGTCCTGTACCGGCTGAAGTCTCTGGGTCACTTCCATGACTTTACTCTGGATGGCATGGACCTGCTGCTGAACTGAACGTTGTTCTTGTGACCTTTTCATCTTCTCGACTGCTTACAGTAGCTTCAACTGTGCCTGTACTGTCACTGCTTGTTGCTTGGCTTCCTGGAGCTGTGACTCCAATGTCCTTAGTTCTGGGTCCTCTGCAAAGCGCTCATAGGTCTGCGCACTTCGATTGTTGAGTTGTTTGCATTCTAAGGCCAATGCCTTAATTCTTTCGACTACGCTACGGGCAGTTTCTTCCCTGTGATCTCGCACTTCCTGCGGAGTGCTCGGCACTTCTTGCAATTCTAGCTCTGCTACTCTTGCTTGGAGTTGTTGAATGTCTTCAGCGAGCTTTCCCACTTGGCTCTCAGTTGTTTCCTCTTCCATCTGTGCCAGGCCCAACACAGAGTGAAGTGCTCTAGCGACTGCTTCTTTAACTCCAATCTGCTCCGCGAGCAGCTGTTCTTTTTCTTTCTGGAGCTGCTCTCTGTCCTCTGCAAACTTCGCCTGGAGGTCGTCTTTCTCTTGTTGCGCAACCCGATGTTGCTCTAGGGCTTCCTCCTTTGCTTGCTTCAATGCCTTTGTGGCCTACTCTTTTTCTTCATGGACCCGACGAAGGCGAGCCTCTATCGCACATCTGCTATTCTACGTAGCTGGGCAGACTCATCTCCTACTTCTATGCCCCTTGACGACAACGGCGTAGTAGACACTGCGCAGCTCGAATAAAGAGCCTGGTGTACCCCTTTGAGCTCCACCTAGATCCTGTCATACATTGTCTCCTATTTGGCTTCGCTTCGCTGCAAAATGTCCTCGGAATTATCTGATACAGCTGCGATGATGAGGTCAATATCATCCATCGTAAGTATAGTCTGTACGTGGGGCTTATTGGCGCGTGACTTCTTCCGCGCTGAGGGTTTCTTTGAAGAAACCTTTCTTTTCTTGGATGTCTCTGTCTCCGTAAGGGGATCTTTAAGTGGTGTTACTTCGCCCTATTCCTGCTTGTCTTCTTCCCCTTCGTCCTCTTCTTTGTCTACTTCGTCACCTCCTCCCCCTTCAGGTGAATCTAGTGTAGTCTCCTCTGATGCGCTGTGCATTTCTTGTACTTCTTCCTTCTTCTTCCTCTTGCTGTTGTTGGGTCCATCATACTCTTCTCGGGTGACCATAGGACTTCCGATCAGGACGCCTCCAACGGTCATATTGCTTCGCCATGGCGAAGTGCCAGTCTGCGTTGTTCTTCTATTATGGTGAGGTTCAAGTTCTGCAGCCTTCCTTCTGTGAAGTCCTCTCTGGAACCTCCTGCAATTTTTCTAGCTTTACTTTCTTCTTACTGAGTTTTCTTGCTTTCTTTCCTGTGGTATGCGTCTCTGGATTCCTCTTTCCATTATTGTTCTTATCTTCTCTTAGCATAGTAACTTTGCACTGTTGAGGGTCTTTCACAGGGTTCGAGGGTAATACTTTTTCTCTTATTGTTTCTAGAGTAGGTGCTCTTCCCTTCTGCATGGATAAGTTCTTTAAGCCTTCTTGCGTTCTTTCAACTTCAACAGCCAGGTCTCTAGCCCTTAGTAGCTTTGAATTGTCCTCTTGATCTTCTATTAAGCACGCTATTCTCCTAGCCATGAAATCTCTTAATTCTTATTTTTTCTGTTCTATAGCTTCCTCTTCTTCTTTCCTTCGGATCTGATCTTTCTCAATCCAAGTCTTTCCTAATAACAGTGCAAAAGGGGCGTTGTTCTCAACAAACTTAATGACCTCGAATTCTTCTTCTGTCGATGTTCCATGAGCACTCATAGGAACATGAGTAAGTCTTCCACACAGGGTTATCAGCTTTCCTTTAAACAATCCTATTCCTCCCAATGAAGGAACCATAGCAGGCTTTCCTAAAATTTCCCAAGTACTTTCTGTCATGATATTAACCTGTGTTTCTGCGTCCAATACACAATTTGTGTCAAAGTCTCCTATTCTTGTTTCTACGCACTCTTTCTCTTTTAAGATCTATGATAAACTGATGTCTCTGTGACCATTCAGTGTTTCTTTCATCTGCAATAATATAGCCTCTGATTATTTCTGGTTCTTTGGCATATTCTTAGTCTCTTAACCTTCCTCATGGTTTTCTTGTTTCATGTTCATCTTCTCAACTTTAGCAATCATTCTAGGGCAATCTAAAACTTTGTGTCCAGTAGCTTTACAACAAAGGCAAATAGGACTTCTACCAGGGCATTCCTTAGCAAGATGTCTCGGTCTTTTGCAATTATAACATAATGTAAATCCTCTCTTTCTCTTAAACGATCCCCAACCTTTCCTGTACTACGCAACGAGATCACAGTGATGGACCTGCAAAAAAACTTGTCTAGGATCCTGCATCCACTTGTTAGTCCAAAAATTCTTTCTAGGCATAGGAATAACATATCTTTCATTATTTCTATCAGATCTATTCATAGCATATCTTCTTTCTTCGAGTTGTGCCCTAGTTTTCAGACTAGGACGAAATCTATCAAA
>ML813510.1:76110-91644 GCA_009831015.1 Picea engelmannii | reverse complement strand
CAGTATAGCTTAGACTAGGATTTCCATTATATAATTGCTTAGAGATCTTTATTTGCTCTGTTTTTGCATATACCCTGTTTCTGTTCTCATGAATTTGATTTCCTTGAGTGATCATAGATGTTGGCAGCAATAGTCAAAACTATTTGGATGAGAACTAGTGAAGTTCATTGTGAACCACAGCAAAACCAACATATTGACTATTGAACTATCCATGCTATGCTTTGATGATTGATGTGTGATTTCCTTTCAGAAGTGTGGATTGCATAGTTAGTTTTCTGGGTTAGATAGCAGAGTTGATCTGTCAAACCAATTCCATCTCATACTTGCATGTGCCATAATGGAATGGATAGCCTCTCTGTGAAAGACAACCAAGGTGCATTGCAGTTTGCTATTTTGATTTGTTTCCAGCATGCATAATCTAGTTTAATTCTATACTTGTGACATTAGAAATTACCTTTCTTACTAGTGTCTTGTAACTCTGTTGATTACGAATCCTGGATTGATAATTAATGAGTGCATTATACTAAACATATAAGTAGCACAACAGTCTTTACGACCGGCTGAACTTCTAAACTCTGAATTTTGAACAATAATGTTCAAACTTTGGCGGCTCGCTGGAAGTCCATCCTAGTGCAACTTTGATGGATAACATGCCCTTCAGCCTATATAGGTTGCCCTCTCTAACTCCAAGAACCACTTCTGATCAAAAGCTAGATCCTCTAGGCACAAATAACACCTGTCCATCTCGAAATAATATATGGTGGCCCTTCTTCTCAATCTTCGAGACTGAGAGTACACTCCTCCTAAGTTATGGCACCCATAACACATTTGACACCCTCAGCACCTCTCCTGACTCCATCCAAAACGATACTGTACCAGATCCTCGTACTGCATGCTTGGTCCCCATACCAAGCTCTACAACCAAATCTGATCCAATCTCTATGAAGCTGTCAAACAACTCTCGTGCACCTGTCATATGGCATGAGGCTCCACTGTCCACCAAGTTCTACTACTAGAAATTGTACCTGAAAGAGCAGAGACCAATAAGATCTCCCTCTAAAATCTGTCTGCAACCTCATCAACCTCTGTTGCAGATGTCTGTTGCCTTCTTCTTCTCATTCCCTTCCGGAGTGGACACTGTGAAGCATAGTGACCATAATTATGACATTCAAAACACTTGATCTTACTAAGATGCTTCTTCTGTCTCGGTTCTGGAGATGCTTCTCTCTCGGGAGAGCTTCTTCTGCCAAGAGAACCTCTTCTGCCCTTCCCAGTGCGAGATGTTAGGGCTTGGTTCTCATCATTGGTCCCTTCCTGCAAGCCATTCCTAAACTCTAACCAAGTCTCCTCCTGGATACAACCAATCCATAATCTATCAAATCCTGGTAACGTCTCTTGTACACAAATACCCTATACAAATCGTTCCCAAGACTTGGGAAGACCTCCCAATGCCACATTCACCAATTCAACATCCTCAACTTTCTCGTTAAAGGCTGCGAGTTGATCTCATATCTGAGTGATCTTCATAAGGTAGCTGATGATTGTGTCCTCACTGAACATCTTGACAATTTGAAGTTGTTGCTTCAAATGTAACTCCATGCCTGTATTCTCGTTTTGGTATAGAGCCACCAAAGCATCATATATTTCCTTGGCAGACGTCTTCTCAGAGATGTGAGGAATCAGGTGATCCTTCACCGATTCTGGTAACACCTGCTTGGCCTTCACTTCCCTCTTTCTATGGGCTGCCAATTCTTACGGATCAGCAGGGCTTGGAACCACACCCTCAACATACTCTTTGAGGTCATTCTCCTCTAACAACAAAAGAACCCTGGCTTTCCAAGCCTGGAAGTTTGTTTCCCCTTCCAACCTGTCCTCAATCTTCAAAGTGTTCACCATTGTGACCTGCCCAAAAAAAAAACAACAATCTTCCAGTGTTGTAGCAGCAAAATGTGTCTCAAGGATGATCCCCTTCTCTTCAAAGCCTCAACTCTGATACCATGCCAATTTTCACATGCAATCTTATGTGACTAATTTCAGATCTGAAAATTACTTCCTAGTGATTCAACAATAAACCCTAGTTGTTATCACTAAACAATTTTACACTGAAATTATTGACTAAAAAATTACAACAGCAAAAACATCAAGATCTGAGATAAATCATCCATGTACTTGAGACAAAAAAAAATTGTTCTATAAAATTGTCAAATTCAGAAATTTCTGAAAGCAAAATCAGCCTTCCCAGCTTACACAATTTCACCAAAACTGAGGACAAAACCATTCCTCTTAAAAAACTAAAAATTCAGCAAATTTCCAGAATCACTAATTACTAGCAAACCTGCTGACGTCACCCTGCCATACTTTTGATGCCACCCTGTGTAACACACCCACGACGAGGAATAAAATTTCCGGTCTCTTGGTGCAGGTTTAAGGGCACCCGCGAGCTTACATTTCGCCCTGCTGTAAAAACTCAGAGTGTCGGGTGTTAGCTCCTTTCCCCGCAAAGCTACGGGATCGTCGATCTCACGATCTTGACGATAACGTCCAAAATCGACGATTCAAATCTGCGCCCTTCTTTTCTACAGACCAGATTAGTTCTTTCTGAAACTCGGCCTATGCGAACAAGCACCAGACGCAAGTTTCTCTCACACAGCCACGGGCTGTGACCGCCCGCCTACCCAAAAGGCATTTCGGGACTTCGCATGTCGGGTATTCTACATGCGAGTCACCCCGACTCTCCCCAACCTCCGAAATCCCAACAGGGGCCTAGCACATGCTAGCTCCTCTTTTATCCTCCTCCACGTGATCATTACCTATGAACACAAGCCTAATCGAAAGGTGCGTCATGAAATCGCGTATCGGGTCCTTGCGTGTGAGTCACCTCGACTCTCCCGATCCGACGGTCCAAATCGCGTCGCAATTTCGCGTATCGAAAACTCCCGATACGAGTCACCTCCGTTATCCCGACTCCCGAAATAACGATATTTCGAAGCACCAAATCAACGGCTCACGCTCCTCTGGATCTGACAGCCACTGTCAAACCGTGAACTCGGGCCTCGCGAGTTCTCACTATTCTCCCCTTTGACTTTTTCCTCCTACGAGTCAGTGAAACGTTGATCTCCCGCCACACGTCCCTTTCGATGGACGGTTCCGATGATGTCGGGATCTCGCGACTTGCGACCTCCAAGTCACAACTTTCTCCACATTCCTGACTTTCGAAATACCGATATTCCGAAGCACCAAATCCAATGATCAAGGAGGGTCCCGATAGATCCTTAGATCTACGGTCCAGGTTATTTCGTGTCATCGGGTTTCGAAAGACTTGACCGCGCTAACACGCGAATCTCCAGATGTGCGAACTTGCGAAGACTGAAGTGGTCGAAGCGTTAACGCCTGCTCTCCTCCTTCAAATCTAACGGTCATGACAGACCTTGGATCCTCCCGAACGAATCTCATCCGTTCATCTCCCAAACGAAAGGGTATTCCCTTTCGATCTTGAATCTCGCTATCCTTCCTGAGCTTCGTCAGTTATGAAGGACTTAAGAGCGTTGCGCTCTTTCATCAAATCTAGTACCTAAGTGGTTCTCGGTCTCCTCTTACCTCGCAGAGAGCCTGTGCATACACGTACTACCTCTCCTGAGCTTATGGGACTCTATCCTCGCAGTGATTGCGGAGTTCAACTTCCGCCAAACCAAGAAGTAGTCCCACGACTCTAGGACGGTGACGAAGTTCTCTGGGAGGTGCTTCAGAGGGATAAAACTAGCACATAAGGAAATCAAGCCGATATGAAAGTTCTCAAGGAACGAACGCATACTTCTAACTTAATCATTCAGTACAGGGATCATTTTAAGCATATAAAAATACAAGCATGCAATTCATTATTTCCAATTCAAGGCACAAGGCATAAAAACACTTATCGAAACCATAAGGCATGATGCGACTGCTGAGAGGGGTGCTCGTTTCCACCCAACCATAAGCTCAGTCACTCTCGATGGATTTAACACTGGCCACCCCCGAGCTTAGGCCACGATGCCTTGAGATTCAATCTCTCACTTCCAGCTCAACGGAAGTTAGGGACGAAGGTTACTCTCCTTCTCCTTGTACAGGAATAGACGAGGACAAAGGTTACTCTCCTTCTCCTGTCTCAGTCTCTATCCCCTGTGATCAGAACTCACTTTTCGCTTTCAATCCCTCCTTGGACCCGAGAGTTTCCGCTCTCGTCTCTGCCTTCTTCGCAAGTCTCTCCCTGTCCACCACCATGCTTCCTTTCTTGCCTTCCTCAGCAAGATTGCGTGTGGCTCGAATCCTCAATCCGTGGTCAGGTCCGGAAGCCTTACAGATGGGCGGTCTGCCCCATCCCCTCATTAACTCTTGAGGAGGTCTTCCCGCCTACCAGCCTGACTGTAATTCATTTCGGGTCATAGGGTTGTTCTGATCTTGAGCAATTAAAACCAGCATAGTATTGGTTTGGTGGAGGTTAATGCAACCATTCCGGGTCCCCTCCACCACCTTTTCATTAGCAATCGTGGTCTTTCTTAGCACATCCCCTTCTCAGCAGTTATGCAACATGTTTCCATTATCCATAAAAATAACAGGATTTACATTCATCGACCTTCTACACAAGGTCCATCAAATTAAACATTCACACTTTTAAGTTTGCCATAGTTCCTCGACCCATATAGTTATATTTACAGACTGGGGGAAACAGGGTGTTACACCCTGTTGTACGAATCAGTCACATGTGTGATCCATATTGTCCTGCCACACGTGCGGGTCTGTCACACATGCATCATGTTGTACCTGTTTGCACGTGTGGTCTATTCGGGCCATACCACTCATGCAGCCTATTGTATGGACATGTACGGTCTACATGAGTGGTCAGTACAGTCTGTATCACACATGCAGCCTGTCTCTTCTCTGTTGCAGCTTGTCTCCTCCACATGTGCGGCCTCCCTTGCCTCACACGTGTGATCTACTTGCCAAAAACAAAAAAAAAGATGTCCAGAAACCCTAGGCCAGATTGCCTAGGGGCAGAAATCTTCTTGCTGAAATTGCCATCCTCCTAGCACAAGTGCTTACTCACTTATGATAACTCCATGATGTCGCAATGAGATTTGTCACAATCTCTCCTCTCCTTTTATAGGAGTCTAATGAGTGAATTTAGGAACCCCTTCTAAACTCAACAATTAATTAGAATATTTTATTCCTCTTTGTGGGTGTGAAACCCCAACACAAGCCCATCAAATCCTAGCTTCATTCCAAGGTCGTTTTCACTGAAACAAAAGGTTGATCTGGTGCTAACAAAGATTCCCACATGCCTGACACCATGGCCCCTAGTGAGAATACCTCCTCAAGCTACAAAAACTTCAACAAGTACAATTCCAACTCCTAGATGGCAACACTTTTGGACTGCGAATATATGGAGTTTTCTTTGCAACGATTCTATGCTCGGCAGTCCTCAATTAGGGATTTTGGATGGCAGCAAGTTAGCTGCAAACAGGGTATTGGCATTTTCATTGTGGAGCAGCTCGATGGAGGGTTCATTTACCTTGTGTTGCAATTTCTAGAAAGCACTGAGCAGCGGCGAACCTAATGCGACCATGGTTTGGGCAATGGCAGTTGGATGATGTGCCAGCTCTATCCTTCCTCTTTTTTGTGAGCTCACTTCATGTCTCGACTCGGATTCTGATTCTATAATGATAAGGATCCTGTTCTCATTAATGAAGTTAAGATTAGTAGCGCACCCTATATTATTAAGGCAGCCTATCTTTTCATTATTGATTTCCTCAGTCCTTGATTCATGTCGGATAGTGTAATGTTCCCAAGCCAATATGCCAGGAACATCACGGTTTTGGGTGCCTTTTAAACTTTTACTGGTTGTGGCATTTCGTTAAACACTTTGTTGATTTACTTGTTTGTATCTGTTTACTTGCAGGTTGACCTCTTGATTTCGGCCTTAGGGTTTATGTTGATGAATTTAATGTGTGTTGCAGCAATAAACAAGAAGATACCGTAATGGAACATACCTCAACCATATGCAAGATCAACAATACGACAGACAAGCCAAAACACCTCAGATCTGATTTTATTCATAAATAGAATAATCTACTACAATGAAGAGGCCGATCTAGAATGCTCAACAGATGGCTCCAATAAAGACAATAGAAGCTGCTACAAAATGCTCCATGAAGATACTATAAGCCTCCAAAAGTTGGATACACGATGAAGACTAAATACAAGTAGAGATCTATGCCGTATGCAACACCAAACCCCCCAACAGGAAAAGCCACGCTCTAGTAGATGACTGAAACCCTCAATAATTTGGCCCAGCTGAAGAAGCCCCCAAATGAGTCCAGTGAAGATGCCAAACTGTAGATCGAGAGGTGTAGAGTCCCCTCCTAAAACCTCAAACGAAATACCAAGGGAAACTCTTCCAAACATTGAATCCTCCAATGAAGTTGTGCCCTCCTGAAAATTACCAAACCCTACAATTTCGACACTGATGAAGGAGGCCTCCAAATGCCCTGAAACTCGCTAGAAAGGTAGATCGGGACACTGCAAGTCACTGGATGAAGTCTCAGGGTCAGATCTGAAGTATAACCCCTCCAAACTGAATAGATCCGAATCTCAAAATTGCCCTCCTCCTCTCCAATTCGTCCCAATGCTCTAGGAAATAATATGAACCATAAACCTCTCTCAAGAGGCACTAGAAATCATGGCTAAGGCCCTGCAAGTAAAACCCAAATGCTCAAATCTCCAAGAGCTCTCTCAAACTCCTACAACAAACCTTCTTTCATTGAATGGTGCGCCCCCCTTGCTGGAAACCCCCAATGGTGCACCCTCCTTCTCTTCCTGTGCCTGCGGCTAGTGTAGAACCCTCCTGCACTGATGTAGATCCGAACTAGAATAGTGTGGGAGAGTATTGCATCTCTGAGACCAAGCTTGGGACAAGCTAGGTGGAATCTTTCACCACCGAATCGTCCTCTAGGGTTTGTTAAGTCAAAACCCTCAAAACCCCCAAGGTATGGGCTCTCTAGTAGAAGCCAGATATCAAAGATAAACATACATGAATGAATGAGGGAATAGAGGCCCTTGCCTCTTCTTTATACTTCCGGCTCACTTGTCTCTCCAAAGTGACTTTTCTTTTTTTTAATTATTAATTAATTAATTAACCTTTTTACTTCTGAAAAGCACCTTATCTCTCCTTGTGGCTTCCCTGGCCACTGAAAGTCACTTCTCCTCATCCTATCCTATAGTGTTGTTCCTCCCGATTCCAATGAGCTATTACACTGAGAGGTTCCTCCAAGTATTGTACCCAAAATGCCCTCTTCAATGAATTTAATTAACCTATAGCTCAAAATACTCAAAATCATGGAAATCGTCGGAATGCAACGGAACCAAAGCCAATCTGTGCAGAATGGATCATAATGATGAAATAGGATGAGCGATGCAAGCTGGACCCCAAAATATCCCTCAATAGCTCTTGTACTCACTATAATCTCCAACTGGCTACTCCTGTCATCATAACACTGTGTAATGCCCTGATGTCCCAAAGTGGGGACATTACAGATAGATTGTTAGTGGATCTTTTTTCCCTGCATGGGAGCTTGTGGGCAATAGGGTTTTTCCCCTTTCTGGGAGTTTGCATCTTCTGACAGTGTTTTAGACTTAGGATTTATGAAGAGTGTTTGCAGGCCTCTGTATTCCATGGATATATTGTAAGCACTTCGGTGTATTTTGAACTGCAAATAATATCCTCTAAAATCATATTTGGAATAAAAAATGCAACTATTTTCTTATAAATATATATATAACAAGAGAGAGAAGGGGTTAAAAATTTCTAACAAGTGAAGTTGGGGGCTCAAACATATTCCATGCATATTAGGCACCCACATCTTAACTGTGCATGGGAGGTCTGTATTGAACACTTACAAATTTCCAATCATTGAGGTATAGCCTCACTCATAGATTGTATATATAAAGAGATAAAACGAGAGACAGAGAGAAGTTGAAAATTTCTAAGAAGTTGAGAGCTCAAACATAATCCCATGCTTATTAGGAATCCACATCTTAACTGTGCATGGGAGGTCCGCATTGGATACTTACAAATTTTCAATCATCGCGGTCTAGCCACCTATGACTTCAATCATAGACCATCTGTGTCAACGGATGAACCCATGCTAAATTTCATTTCAAATTCCTTCCTTCGAGATAAATAAATAACTAGATAGAACAGTTTCTGTCGCAGACAGTTATTAATAATATTTTTCTACACAGATGGTATATAGTATATGTCCATATTAAAAATAAGTGTATGTGAATAGTATAAAATAAAACAGTCTTGAACTCGTACAATACATAATGAATAAAAAGATATGAAGCGTTGGCCTTGGGATAGAGTAACTTGGGGTGCAATGAAGGGGGCATAACGCCCAGTTCTGCACAATACATACAATACATTATGGTGATGTATTCTTAAAATCACTGGAATAAAAGGATGGCCAGAAAATACTGAAACAGGGATGTCTATGACAAGACTGGAGAAAAGAAAATTGAGCAAGTTTATTATTGTTAAAAATGCATAAGGACATCGATAGCATACAAATATAGAGCAGCAACTGATGAAGTCCTTGAGGTCCAATTGATCTATAAGGCCTCGGATTCTTAGAATATAAAATCCCTTACTTCATCACTACTTTAATCTACTCCAAGAATAATGGCAGATTATATGCAGTATACCTCTTTAGTCTTTACTCCTAGCGGCGCCATCTGCAAACAAAGGGAAAATATTTTGTATTAAGATCACATAATTCACTTTGCTAACAAATCTGTTGCATTGAGGCAGCAAATCCCAGCTTTTGACATGGATTGCCTCAAAGTTGTTGATATTACACCATTATTTTAAATTAAGATGACATAAGCTTAATAACCCATTTAATTAATACCCTCAATATATGTTATGCAATGATCAATAAATTATACATTTAGTCTTTTACTTTCCCAGGGTAAACGTAAAGACAAAATGGGTTGGTCTAGGAATCTTGGGTGATTTTCACCAGATGAAGATTGTTCGTTTCGACTCTCACATCGATTCCGAACAGAACACTGCACTGGGGGCAATGCTATGGATGAGTGACGTTGCCAAGTAAATGAAAAAATGGGATTCGCCTGTTGATTCAATATATGGTTCACATTCTGTAGGTGAAATTTATAACCCTACCAACTTGTTGTGACAAGACAAAACACTGCACAGGCACCAATTTCGTGGATAGACAAGGCAGTAGGGAACAAAATAGGTTCTTGTTGGATTCATCTGTCCATTGATAACTGGGCCAACTGGTGCAGAATCTCATCAATTTGCTAACAATACTACATCCCTCGCAACTTTCCTTTTCTTTCTTTAATTCAAATTTTGCTTTGTTTTGTTTTGTGACTATGGGGTAGGGGGTGTAACAATACACCCCGTGAACAAACGCAAGCCTGAATCCCCTGAGGGAACTTGGACTATGATGGCTTCATTTAAAACTACAAGTGAAAAACAAATGCGATTGGTCTTGTGGATTGTGTGGATCAGTCTTGTGGATTGTGGATCAGGGTAGCTTTTCACTTCTTGAGACTGTTTTTTTCTTTTTTTAAGCTATGAATCTCTGGGCTCAAGCAATAACACCATGATCATTAGGCACCCATGTTCTCACCATGGCTTGGGAAGCCTGCACTGGCTGCTTAGACCCAAAATGCCAAATCATATGAAGTTAGTTTACCTACAGATTACTGGCAGCATTGAATAAAAATTGATCACAAGTACAAAGAAAATCTTATCACTTGCCAACAACACTGCAAATTCATACCGCTGATTATAGATGCCAAAGCGAATGGACTGGGTACCTAGGCTCGCCACTGTTTTCCATTTTCCTATTATAATTTTTCGTACACTTCCATAAAAGACTGATAAGTGATCTCACCTTGAACAGACAATGATCCAGATTCTGCTGAACTTGCACGAAGGCTTCGCGCACTTGCCTCCTAGCAGGCGCATAATCCATGTTCTCCTGAGCAATTTTGTTCAGCTCCTCGCTCACACCTTCTATGAGCTTGGGCCCATGGATCCTATGCACTGCTGAAATCATAGGCCTTATATTGACCCTGCCCACTGCGATCCTAGCCCTTGTGCATTTTATCTGCAATGGGTTTTCTCTAATGCCACCCAAACTTGCCAGAGATCCATGAATGATTCTCCCTGATGACAATAATGCCTCCATGGAGACACTCTGTGCAGACTGATATCTTGTGTTTTTGGCAACCTGATGGATCTAAAATAGGCTGGATGAGAAGTATGAAACAACCCAGATGGGAAAACCGAGACACATTGAAGTGTATATGAATGAAATGGCAATTTGCAAGATGAGATGTGTGGAAGTCTATATTATAAGGGTATTGGGCCTATTCAGAAACATGGGCATGTGAAAAATGCGAGGAATGAGAAGCCAACCTGCGGCCCGCATATGCGATTGGAGAAGAGCTCCCACATTTACCATGAGTTGGACTTGAATTGAAAGTTTAATTCCTCAAATTGTGTGACTTCCTTAATTCCTTTAGCGGGAACGGTAGTTGAATTGCGGATTGGTCTTCTGTGATCTGGCATGGCCTCACTTAGTGATAGAATCTTCTCGACATGGTAATGTGAAGTATCCTCGTTTAAATCCATTTCTTTTATAAACTCTTGCATCCCCCATATAGAATCTGCTTCTGTGCCTCGCTCTTCCGCTAAGCTGAAGTGGCATGTGACAATCTGGTCCAGACGGCATAAAATATTCATTTCAGGGACTTCCGTATGTGAGAGTGGCAGGGTACAGTGTTGTTTCTCTAATGTGCAGTGATCTGCTTAATTTTTTTATTTACAGTTAGAAAGTTGTACAGTTTTTAAATTATTTTTTTATATGTAGATAAAAATATCTTAATTGTGTTTTAATATTATAATAATTAATCGGAAAAGTTATTAAATATTCAAATTCCATTTTTTAAATCATTCCATTTTATTAAAACTGGAGGAAAATGTCGATGTCCCACGCTTCTATGCCACCTCCCTCGTGTTATAAAATTATTTTTGTTTATCGTCATAATTAATCAACATTATATTCTATATAACTTTTGTTGTATGTGATATAGAATATAATTTTGATTACTTATAATAACAATTATTATAAAATCAATTTTGATTTGTTTAATTTATAAATTTAAATTTATTATTTTGATTTATATCGTTTCCGTAGTTAAATAACTTGGAGATGAATTTTGGAGAGGGTGACAAGTAAGGATGATGTTATTTTAGTGATAGTTGATGTAGGTCACACATGCTACCACCTAGAATTGATAGGATAGTGAATCAAAACCGTTATAGGTTAATCATGCAAGGAGTTGAAGGTTCTTCACATCTTAATTTTTCTAATGATTCATATGCTACCCTCCTATAGTAAGGAGTAAGTCTAGCCTATCCCTGTAACCATGCTCTTTACATGGTTTTTTAATCCTTAAGATATTGGCATAACGTCCTTCATCAATGCCCCTCATCATGGCAAGATTAGGCTCACAAGGTTTAAAGGTAAACACTCAACCACTCTTTGTTTTCAATTTGTTTTTCATGTTTATCTAGTTTTTTAGTTGCCTTGGCCTATGAGTTGTCATTCCCCCTCCATACCTTGCTCCACCCTTATCATCCACACCTCCCTCTAAAGAGCTTGACCATCTAAATCTTCTATGCATATACAAGGTCGTGACCCCTCCTACCTTCATGGATTGTCAAATCCCCATTTTGATTTGGGAGAATCCTAAGCTCCAGAAACCCCAAAATCCTAATGATAAAGACTCTCAAATTCCAAAAAATCCTTAAGAAGGAAGCACTTAAAATTCCCCCAAATTGGGCAGAAATATGAGTAACTGCAAGATGGTTGGTTGACTAAAGAAGTGCATAGCTCCTATTGACATTGATAGTGAGCACTTCATTGATGAAGAGATGGATGAAGGCCCTTTCAAAATAGGAATCCATGTTATATTTAAAGACTAAGCTCTCTACCTTTTTCCACCCTCACTCTGATGCTTCCCATCTTGAACTTTCCCATGGAAGACCCTATGAACACAAGAGGCCAGCACACTTTTTTTAAAATATATTGGGCATGATGTGGCATTTGTGTTCCTTTCTTGCCTCAAGCCCTAATGCTCAAAAGCATTTTAGAGAATTTGTTATTGACCTCTTGTCTTATTTGGAGAGAACCCTCACTCCACTCTCCAAGGAGCTTCTTAGGGAAAACCAAGAGCTTGTGAAAATAAAGGGTTTGTTACTAAACATACTACACAACAAGGATGGTGTTGGCCCTGCAACTAGAGCTAAAATTGATGATTAAGTTGAAAGTCTTATTGCTTGTTTTTTCAGTTTTGCAAACCCATCCATTGGTCTAGAGTGCTACTATGTTTATTGTTTAAGCTTCCTAACTCTTATGTCATGTTTCTTTGGTTAGTTTCTATTCCCACATGGTTATTGTTTTGTTAATGTCCTATTTTATATTGACTATGCACTCATGTTTCACACAATGGAGGTTCTAGAGTTCAGTCACATGCCTTGTCCTCTCAAGCATTTTGTAATTTTTTATACTTTACCTCTAGGAAAAAATTAAATAAATAAATCTTCTTATTATTTTTTTTTTTAACTTGGAGACAAAATTTTCAAGTTCCATTTGATTTTTATGGGTTAACGAATTATAGAGTTCAATTTTATTGCAAATGTTTCGAAAGTTAGATCCAATGATTTTATATGTTGAGCACTCCAAGAGCAAGTTTTTTTCATCTCTATTGTATTCCTATCACATTTTTTATAGATTCTTTGGTATATATATTGCATTAGCAATAATGAAGAGATATTTTTGATCTTTTAAATTGGGGTTAATGATTTCTTTCTAGTAATTCAATTCTCTTGTTGACAATCTCTCTATCACTCCACAATTTCTTTTTAAACTTAATTGAGATAGTTCTTTTAACTATATTCATATCTTGGTGGATGTCTTCCTCCATTATCCCTCAATGGTTTAACCAAGAAACTGCATCTTTAGTCCAATCTAGTTTGAGTCTTGAATGACTTTTATTGATGTTTGAAGAAATTGTAGGAAGAAATTGTAGGAAGCCTATCAGTTTTCATGCTAATTAGCGTGTGCTTGTATGTTAAGTACTTGATCATAACCTTACTCTCAATTAGGGAAAGCCCAACATCTAAAATGAGGATAGGATAAAGTGTATTTTTCTTAATTTCAAGGTTATTGATTATAAAATTCCTCCAAGTTTCCCTAAAAATACTACAAAATCACTCAAGTGACCAAGGTATCAAAGAAGACTTTTTTTTTTCCAAAAACCAAAAATATGCATATTTACAATTCTTCTCAAGATCAAAATATGTTTTCCAACCTATATTAATTATTTTTCCAACACTATCATTCCAATTTAACTTATATTGAAATCAATTTAAAACATTTATAAAAATAAACTTCTTTAAATTAAAATTATCATAAATAAATTTGTTTCATTTTAATAATCATTACCTTTATTTTATTTGTATTTACAAACATCACATAAATAATACATAAATCTTTGAAAATTTCAATGCTATATATACAATTCCTCTCTATTTAAATAACCACTCAATTTCCCCTCATTTACATCAATCATACCCTCCCTTGCCTCCTTTCATCACTCAATTTCGGATCAATAGTGAATAAAATTTGGATATGTAACAAATTGAAGAGGATAGAGAAAAGTTGTATAGGTTTTTTTTGTTGTTTTTTAATGAAAAAAAATATTTATGGTAATTTAAAAACATAGACTTAGTGGGATGATAATGTTCATCATTTATTATAATCATTAAAGTATTTAAAATTAAGAAAAACAAATTAAATATTCTTTAAAATGTCATTTTTATAATTAAATGTAATATAAATCTAAGCATTAAGTTTATTATAATTTTTATAATCTAAAAGGTTTTATAAAACTTTGTAAAGTTACATTTTATCATTAATTTTTTTTTTTACCAAATTTTACTAATTTGTTCATCCTCTAAACTAGTAGTCTCACAACAAAGATCATAAAAATTAATCCTAATTTAAAGAATATTCATTTTGTTTTTAAAACTTATAAAATTAGAAAAATAATTTTGAATAACCAAATCAAAATTAAGAAATTTTTTATAATATTTTAATTTCATAAGTTAATGTTTTCATTATCATTTTAAAAAAATTAAAACATTATGTAAATATAAAATTTAATATTTTTTTTTGTTTGTTAACTCAGGGGCATCTAAGCCGTCAAAATCAACAACACACTCCGTCACCAACTGTCCTACACCTCGAGGACTAAAATTTAATATTATTAATATCATTACTTTATTAATATTTTTTATATTATTTCAATTAAATTATTAAATTAGATTCTAATTTCAAAATATTTGTCACAATATTAATCTTCTTAACTTTCTAACTTATCAAAACTTTAGTGATCTTGGAAAGCTTTTCCTAATATTTTTCTAGTATCGAAATGACATTTTAAATAAATCAAGTAATCTCTTGCTTTTCTTGCTTTATTGTACTGTCGAAGGTAGTTTATAGCAATGAGTTAGCATTGACTTTCATATTAGTTTTGTGTTGACTTGAAAAATTTATATCAATTTAAATGTTCAACATAACAATTAAAACAAATTATTTTTTTTAAAAACAAAAATAGTATTTTTTTAACTTTTCATTGATTAATAACTTGATAGTGTTATTGCACCCTTCACATATTTCGAAACCTTAAATTAATGAGAAAAGACAAGACCACAAAAACATTAATATAATGTAATGCAATATGATGTAATATTGTATTATAATATATGTTAAAATCTAATATTGTATTGTTTTTTCAAATGAGGTAAAAATTTAAATTTTAAATGTCAACTTTTTTACTTGGTTTTTCATTTTAAACCGCGAGCTGCGCGCGAGCTGCGCCTCCGACCTAGCTGCTCTGCGCCCCCGTGCTGCCTCCTGCGGCCTCCCTGCCTGGCAGCTCCTACTGCTGGGCCTCCCGGTCACCCTCCAGGGCCTTCCTGGGCCCCCCTCCTCCTCTTTGCCGAGCTTACGGGCCGTCTGGGTCTGTCCAGAGACCAGTCATGCCGCCCCCTGGGGATTCTCTGGACCCTCCCCCGCCCCCTCCTGAAGTTATTGCTTTCAAAGCAATGTTGGATTCGATCTCCAAGCGACAACCCTCAACCAATCAGCAGAAGTTCGTTAAGAGGATGGATTCCATACCTTCGGTAGCTCTTCCTGAAGAAGAAACCTGTAAAGCAGCTCTTAATCTTGCTGAGAAAGGGCTCATAGGTCAATTCACGGGCCTCTGGCCCTCGCCTAAGTCAGTAGAGGAGTGGACTCAGAGAAATTGGAAGCCGTTAATCAAAGAAGGAATCAAGAGCTATTTCGTAGGCAAAGGGTTCTTCATCTTCGTTTTTGAAAGTGCAGAGGACAGAAG
>ML813510.1:39659-60694 GCA_009831015.1 Picea engelmannii | reverse complement strand
ACCATATATTGTTAAATTTTATAATTAAAAAATATTCAATAATTAATTAAATATTTAATTATTATTTTATGAAAGTTGAAAACAATGAAAATTACAGATTAATATGTTTGAAGTATCTACACTTTTCACAATCATATTAAACATATTTGAAATATATATTGTTGTGATCTTGAGCTCAAACATATTTTTAATATATATTAATGTGATATCGAGCTCAAAATTTGGCTATGTATTTAAGTTTATACTATTCTATATTTGAGGTTTATGTATTTTAAGATTGGTGTGCTTTAGTGTAAAAAAAATTCAAACATTCTATTTTGTTAAATAATTTTTTATTTAAAAAATTAAAATAGTAATATAATAGAAAATGGTTGAATGCACAACAAACACTTGATTTTATCAAAATTTAAATAATTATAACTTTCCTAAATGAGCTTTTCAGCAAATGACGTTTCAACCGCTATTGACTCTAAAAATTGCACCAATGTTACATATGTTGGGTTAATGGTATATTAAGTTGCCTCTCGAGGAGACTCTGCTCTCACTAAGTCCCATTTGAGTGAGGTGTCGAACTAAGAAGTTGTCCTAATGAGTGGTTGAGTAAGTACCATTCTAAGGAAACAATTATAAGTAAATGGTCTAACTCCAAAATTCCAACCTCATTTGTCAAAAGTTAAGAAAAAGGATCAATATATAATTTATCATTTCCTTATGATTTTAAGAAAGAGGCCCAATAGGATTTACAAATTCTTTTTTTAATTAATATAAATTTAAGAATAGTTAGTTTTAAATTGACAATATTTATGATGGGTGAGATTTCTCCAAATCGACAAATCCAAGTGCTCGAAGACTCTCCCCTAGTGATAAAATGGTTAAAGGGCTAAGATGTGTTAAGGAATTTCATTCTTGAATCGTTGTTATGTAATATCAAGAACCTCCAAGCTTCATTTTCTCATATTAAATTTGCTCATGTCTATAGTAAAAACAACTTGGAAGCTGAGAGACTATCTAAAGATGGCCTCAAGTTGCAAGAAGGCACCTGGGAAATCAATGATTTCCTCTAGGGACAAATTACTTCTTACTTTCACGAGTCATTGATTTAACATTCTCTCAATTCTTAGTGATTATTTAGAAAAATATGGTGATGAATAATATGATTTATTTAGAGACAACGCCAGCACCGAGAGAACTGAAAAAACACTAGATCGAAGATGACATGGAATGGATCCAAGAGTTGGAGGGGGGGGCAACCCCCCATGACGAGGAAGTGTTGTAATCTAGGGGAAAATATGCAGGTGTTACCAATGGTGCATCGCATAGAGAAATATATACAACACATTATTATACACACATTCACATAGACATATAAGGAAGCATACACAAAGTAGTAGGAGATCCAACAATATGCACTTTATTATGTACAACAACAACCATCTTTTCTCTGTTACATAGTCACATATATATGCGTGTATTTGGTTACATGGMAGTTACAACTTCCTAGCTGCCTCGATYGRTTGACCCAACTGGATAGTCRACTGACTCACATACTTGACTTAGACAATCGACTGACTTGGTCGATTGTCTGGTCTAGTTGGCARGGTCAACTAGGCCATAAAACATCTCCCCCCRCCTCAATCCCTTGCTCACCCCAAGAAAATGGGAGGTTGTGACTATTACATTAACATAAATTTCAAAGAGAAATATCACATTTTTTTGAATGAGACRGAGAATAATTGAAATCAATGACTTTGTTGGATCTTCCAAGGTTTCCTTTGATGATGTTGTTGGATTCTTTCAGACCATTCTTGATGAAATTTCAGAAGAGTATGACATCTCTTTATGAAATTATGATGAAGTATGTGCTTGGTCAGTAGAGCTTATTCAGATTGGCTCCTTCAAGATGGCTCAATAGGTGTGAACTATGTGCTGCTAGACTGGGTGACTTTGTTTGTAAACTTGATTTGATCACCACTCTCACAAGATGTATTTGATTGTTGTGGTGATATGTTGGATGGAAGAAAGACTCTGTCATTCCTCTCAACGTAAGTCCCTTGTTGAAGAAAATGGCCAACAACCTTGAATCACATTTATCAAATCTGTTTTGGAGTCGATTGGCGACTAGTTGGTGCGAAAGTGCCTTAGGATGAACTGCGTAGTATAATGTCGGTGTTGCAGTGTGTTATTGCTAATGGAGAGAGTACCTTCTCTCCTTTACAAAAACAAGTGAATCTCTTCATACTGTTGGGAGAAACTGGTCCCTATTAGAGGAAATATCCATGTCGATGGATCGACCATCACATCTCTCACTATGATCTATTTGCATGCAAGAATTATTTGCTTCCAGCTGATTTCTTGTATCCTCCCTCAAGTTCATCTTATATTAGTTTTGGTAGGAATCTAGGGTGAGTGCTAGTGGAGGAAATGATGTCGCCAATCATGTTTTTGTATTACCCAATATGATTATCGCTTCTGTGGTCGACATGTCTTGTCACAGTGCTAGTCGAGTCGACATGACATTGAAACTTTTGGCCGATTGTTCAAACTGAGGTTGTAGTCTAGTCGATGGGTCAACTGGTCCTTCAAAACTCCCCCCACACACCTAGTTATATTACATTACATTTGTACAAATATACAAACTTTACAGTAGCAAAAACTAAATACACACTTCAAAAAGAAAACATGAATGGTGTCAAAATTGAGTTTTTCTCCCATATTTTACTCATTGGTGACTGGATCAAGGGTTGTTGATTCTACGAGCTCTGTCTTCTCTCCCAATTATTCTATTTGGCCAACTATTTCTTTTGGAATTGTTTTAGGCCACTGGTATAAGTGCACTTATGGATCTAGTGTTGTGACACCTTGATCTAGCTGTGATTTCATTGTTCCTTCTACTATAATTTCTAGAGTCATGGAATGGTGACTCATACTCGAAAAATTGGATTTTGACATATTCGGATTGAAAAACTGGAACCTATGTCTATACGGGTAGGTGACAACCAACCAATTTTGTCGTGTTGGGTATGGTGGAAAGTTTTCAAATGCGGTATGATATATGTTTGGGGCCAATCAATGCAGACGTTGGGTGAAAATGTACCATTCATCAATTGAGTGTGGTGCCTCGAGTCCTAGTGTTTTTGAGTGTAAGGTATGGAATATGTTTGTGTACTTCAACACCATATGGTCTCTTTCCTAACCGAGAGTCGTCCATCTCATGTACTAGTCATCATAGTTTCCAACAGGGTAGAACTCCTCCTTGAGGGAATCAACAAAAGTTTCCCAAGTGGGTCCTATCCTAAATTCCATAGACTCATCTTCATTATGTCTCTCCCAATAACATTCCCATCAATATTTGACATGGGGGAGGGATTTAAGGAGAGCGAAGGTGATCTTTTCAGTGTCGATTTTTTTTTGAATAGAGTAATACCCTCCTAATAGATTCAACCATTTCTCCAAATCATTTACATCTATTTGGCCTTCAAATAAGGGGATATCAAAGTTAAATTGTATCTTGAAGGGTGTCACACCTTTGAAATGGCTGCTTATTGAAGGTGCCTCTCATGTTGTCAGAAATCATTGAAGGATTTGGGAGAAGGTTTCCATCATCTCGTTCCACTATCGCATAAGGGCTTCCTCAAGAATTTTTTTGAAAGGATCTCCTACTCCATCATCTCTCTTTTTTTCTACCATGGGAATTTTCTTGGGTCGGCGAGAGCGATTGTCCCCAAGTGAAACTAGCTCGAGACCCAACTCTCTATAGCCTGACCTCATTGAGAAAATGCACCAAGAAATAACAATGAGTATACTATTGTGATGCCACCGATCCATATTATATTGAGAAAAAAATGAGATACAAACAAAACTATAGCGGAGAACACGAAAATACAATGAAACCCAACTTCTATTAACGAATAAAATAACAGAATATTGTAGAACACAAACTAGCTAGAATGGTGGTAGCTTATCTATGAAGAGAAAGAGATGTCGGCTACACTAATTTGCAACAAGCTAATTACGAAGATGCCAAAAAAGTCCTTTTATCATGAAGCCTAAAAGGAAAATAGGAAAAAACCCTAACCCAAGAAGATAAAACACCAAAAGTATTGTGGGCCCCGAGGTGGTTAATTGATACATCAACTTCCCAAGAGCACAACGTTTGCATACAATATGCATTTGGGGCACACGATAGCTTGTTGGGAAGAAATATCCAAACATTACAAATTTTGGCCAGGGCTAGGGCGTGCAACCACAACCCTTGGCCCCTCGAATGTACAAAAAACATTGTTTAGGGACTCAAAATGGCCCCTGAAGTTTGGGACCCGAAAAATCCTAGGAAAACTACCAAGAAGATAAATAATTGTTGAGTCAGTGGAAGAGGTGGGAAGCCATATATATCCACTTGGATCATACCAATCCCCTAGATTCCTTAATGAGATGTATTAGAAGAAAGCTCCACAATGTCCATCCCTAATACTCACCCTCTCCCTTTGCAAACTCCCCTCGATCACCTGCCCATATCACACTACAAGCCAAGCAAGGTCTTTTTTTGATGATGGGTAGCAAATAAAAAAAAATCAGATCAAGAGCATTCTCAAGACATGGAAAATCTTCCCAAGGGTGGCACATTCATACAATAATCCTGATTCCCATCTTAATCCATTCTATGATGATGTTCATAACTAGGAAAAAGTTACTGCACTCAATTTTTCACAAAAGAGGCCATCAAGCCTCATCCATGCAGATCATGATCACAGAGTAGACGAAGCACCCGATGGATTCAACACAGTCCATGTTAGGGAGGGTAGAAGATGGCATTTCATAAGTGTAGAGTATATCAACCATCCTTTGTTAACTATACTCATCGTTGACAAATTCAAAAATAGCTTCTCATTTTCTTGTGAGGTGGTGTTGTTTGAGCATTTGGTATGGATATTGGAGAATTGAAATCCATAGTCTATTCAAAGTGATTCCACCTTGGAGGAATTGGATGAATTCTATTCTTGTGACTAATGGAGTAGTAAAGTGGAAGTAGGGGATTCAAAATCTTTATCTAGTGTAGTCCTAAGTTCGAAGGAAACACAACTACTACAAATTGCAAATGCAAAAACATCAAAGGATGCTTGGCATGCCCTTCTTAAGATATATGAACTCCATGTACCTTTTGGAAGGGGGGATTATGGGTAGATAAGAGTTATATAGCATTTTATTTTCAAATTCATTTTAGAATTGATTTACCAGTGTTTGTGTTTGTCATGGATAAATATGCATATGATCAATAAGCAAAAGACTTCCTACTAATGAATTGCATGTGTATATTGTTTGTACCTCAAGGAATAGAGTGGAAATCTCTTGTAGGTTCAGGCTCTACAACATTCAAGTAACAATATCTGTAGAAATGCCCAAAATTTAGTTAGTGTATTATCAATAAATCAAGTGGATTTTCAATATATGAGGGAAAACATAGAATTGTGGTGGAAAACCAGAACAATGGAGAATGTCGCCAAGCATAACTGCATACACAGATCCAAAGTCATGACATCTACAAGTCTTACACAATTATAACAACAAATAAGATAAAACTGGCAATTATAGGAGGGAAATTCAATGTGTTTTAATATGAATGTTTAAATATACGTTGTTCCAGAGGGAAATACAAACTATAATTGATAATTTAGATAACATGGAAATGTTTAAATGTCAAACATGAAGTAAGAAATCCTTCTTATGTTGGGATATAATGAAATCCTTCTTAGGCAGGTGGGTTGTCGTAGACAATGGTAAGCCTACAACCCCTTTGGTACATAATCAATCTCCTTTGGTATCCTTTTATTTATTCCTATATGTTTCATCTCGATACCTTTTCTAGAGATCGACTACAAAAGGGTAAGATATTAATGTATATGAAGAGTTCAAATAATTTTCTTAGGCTCTAGGTGAAAGTGCGATAAAACACGTGAAAATGGCCCACCTCTAGATTTTTTTCTTTAATCCGAGACTTCATCCTAATACCCATCGTTGATACCTCTAAGAGAGATATCATTCCTTACTCTCCCTTTGGTCAAGGAACTATTCTTACTTTTGGTTAATGATTTTGATATCAAATTTTTTCCACCCTTACCCATTTACGTATCATTCGTATCATTGATTCAAATTAGAATTACAATGTTCCTATTATTGATTAAATTTAGAATTATGATTATTGATTAAAGTCATACTGCCCCATATATTAAATAGAGGTGACAAAACTGAGATTCCTATTACTAGTTCAAAATTTGAGTTATGGATTTGAAAAGTGTACATGATGCACTTCCTCTAAGTACAAAAGAATGTTGTGTTCATCCACTTCACACAAATTTTTGTCATACTTTTTATTAGCCTTTCATATTGCTCATTGATGTTGTAATTATTTGGTCTCTTCCATAAAATATGGATAGAGAATCGCTTAATGATTATGGAATTAATGATCAAACTCCAAAAATTCTCTCTTCGTTAAGGTTTTTCTAAGAAAACTTGCAAGTTTAGGTGCTACATGTAATACATAACAATATAATATTATCGAAAGAATTTGAAGTTCGAAATGAAATAAATAGTGCTTATATTCAAGAATCTGTTTTCCTACAATTCAAGCTTATCCTTTAACTATTACAAGGCATTATGTAGAGCCACTTTCCTTAATTCCAATTTTTCTAGATTCAACTAAAAAACTATAGTGATTGTACTCTCAATTATTCAACCTAAGCTATAAACCTATGTGTTTTCATAAAAAAAACTAGGATTGAAATGTTATCTACTACCATCAACAAAAATCCATGAAAAGCTTAGGTTGAAGAACTGAGAGTACAATCACTATAGTTTTTGAGTTGAATCCATAAAATTTAGAATTAAGGAAAGTGGCCCTACATAACACCTTGTAATAATTAAAGAATAAGCTTGAATGGTAGGAAAATACATTCTTAAATATAAGCACTATTAATTTCAATTCAAACTTCAAATTCTTTCGATAATGTTATATTGTTATGTATTACATGTAGCACCCGAGCTTGCAAGTTTTCTTAGAAAAAACTTAACGAAGAGAACATTTTTGGAGTTTGATAATTAATTCCATAATCATTAAGCGATTCTCTATCCATATTTTATGGAAGAGACCAAGTAATTACAACATCAATGAGCAATATGAAAGGCTAATAAAGAGTCTATGAAAAACATTTGTGTGAAGTGGATGAACACAACATTCTTTTTTACCTTAGAGGAAGTGCATCATGTACACTTTTCAAATCCATAACTCAAATTTTGAACCATTAATAGGAATCTTAGTTTTTTCACCTCTATTTAATATATGGGGTCGTATGAATTTAATCAATAATCATAATTCTAAATTTAATCAATAATAGGAACATCGTAAATTCTAATTTGAATCAATGAATCAATGATAGGTAAAAGGGTAAGTGTGGAAAACTTTTGATATCAAAATCATTAACCAAAGGTAAGAATAGTTCCTTGACCAAAGGGAGAGTAAGGAATGAGATCTCTCTTAGAGATCTCAATGATAGGTATTAGGATGAAGTCTCAGATTAAAGAAAAAAATCTAGAGGTGGGCCATTTGCCCCATGTTACATCTTTGAGTCTGCATCCCTTGGTCCTTTAATTTTGAACTCTCCTTATGTTCAATCCCCAAGCTCTCCCTATAATGTGAAGGAGGAACCCAATTACTCCTAGAACTTGTGAGCTTGCCTTATGGAGGATTGAAATGGTGAAGGCCCAGGTGGAGGGACTTAGTTTCTCTATTTCAACGAGTTGTTGATGCATAAGGTTGTCACCTATGTACTTTTGTTGATTGTATTAATATAAATACTCTTTTCTCATCCAATTATATGTTGTAAAGGTTTATATTATTTTCCATGGGCAAATTTCCTATACATGTTGATGGATTATGCTAGTTTATATGCTAACATTTCATACATTTTCCATATGCCTGTGTATCTTGGATGTTGAGGACAAATTGTAGGTATCAAGCATTGGATTGTGAGCTCAATGACAGTCTCCTACGAATGTCCATAAGAGGTAGGATCCTATCCTTTCTTTTGTTGGCATTTCCATTTATTTAACATATTTGAGATTTGAGTTGATTTCTTGGAGTCATTCTATCTGTTGTGGTCCTACCCTAAACCATATAGATTTATTCCTTGTAACACTGACTCCACTAGGGAATCTCCTATTTTGGGGTTAGTTGGTGATTTTTCTCTTTTATTTCTCTTTGTTTGCCTGAGTTTCCATGTCACCTGTAACTTAACAGCCTGTACATTGTTGTATATAGGAGTTGCTTGGATTAATTCTTACCCAGTTAGTGTTTTTCTTGGCATACACGGTCTATCTGTGTCTCAGGCATATACATATGCTTATATTCCCAGAACAATCGTGTGCATCCTTTTCTAAGCCTTTTAGTCTTAGTTTGGTGTTAGTTGGGAGGGTTCTGAGTGTTGTTGGGTCTTCTTAGGTCTCTGATTGAGTGCTTGCAGAGTGATAGGAAGTTGTGTTATTGTTGAATTTTTGGCAAACTTGATTCTTGTTATTTTTCTCATGTTTAGTCCCTGCATTTAGGTCTGAGTAGTAGCTTCTTGGTGTCCTACTTGGATTTTCTTCCTGTTCTTGCACTAGGTTCTGTCTAAGAGGTTATTAGTTCAATTTTTCATTTTCATTCCTTTATATTGAAAATACAAAAAAAAAATGGTCTTTGCATTTTCATTTTCCTATATTGAAAATACAAAAAAATTGCATTTCATTTGAATCATTTACACTTTTGTCTAGATTGTAGTAGTCTTGGAATTGTAGGAATGATTTCATTGTCATTGAAATTGAAAGAGACTGTGTCTTGTGCACAACATTTAGAAGAATACCATTTCTTTTGAAAAACAAGACTAGTACTTAGTAGTGTTTTTACATGTGTTTTTTTCATATGTTGATTCATAACACCATTAGTTTCACGACCATACCTCTTGAGTAAACAAGAAGCCACTAAAATTAACACTCAGTAATTAAAATTGATTAGAAATATTTTATCTTTTAGGGTACACAAACAAGTTTAGGATTTAGCGCCCTGGAATAGGATTTTGTGAGTGAACTTATCCAATGTTACAAAACTCAACATAAGTGTCTGTCCAGGGAGTGGTGAAATCCATTGTATAATTGGTGATCTTGGGAGGCTCCACTAAAATGAGAGTTAACCACGAGGTCACGTGAAGTTGGTTGTGGAGATATCCCTCCAATACCCTCCTAGCGTTAAAGATATTTCTAGGGTTCTATTTGTATATTGGGGTTTCTTTGGGTACCTTATTGCTTCTTGAGCTTCGGGCTTAGATACCATGCCCATATGATGGACTCGACCTACTAATGTTCGCCCGAGCATTGGTTATATTGTGGTGGCCTTAGTTTCCTATCCTAGGTATCCACATAGGTTACTTGCAAAGGTTATTCTGTGGGTATCCTGAGTCAGATAGGGATAAGACATCACATAGACTTTATGGAGGATATTCTCTTCGGAGGGGTTTGACCGATCATGCTGAGCTCACGAGGATCCTTATAACTGATTATGTTACCTCCGCTCTATTATTTGAGAGTCTCAATCCCCTCCTAGGAGATGCATACCTTCTTTAGTTTGGGAGGACCCTTTTTAGCCACCATCTCTTGTTTGCGTGCATTGGCTTCTAGTTTTACTTAGGAGTGTGCTCTTTGTATATTAGTTGGCCTTAGGATTTTTCATTGCATCACGAGTTTTGAGTTATCGTGTAGCAAGACCAGCCTCCCCTTTGGTCTCATAGACTCTTGAATTAATTACCACAATTTGGTCTGATAACGAGACTGCCTCCTAAATGGCGTAGAATTAATAAACATGGTACATACATCTTCGTTGATCAGGCTCGTGATCATCCCATCATGAGTACTAATTCATATATGAGTATTGATTCGAATCCAACCTCCACTATGGTTAATGGAGTCCCGTGGCTCCCTCATCATAGATTACTTGGATTTCATGGATTCCCTCAGTTAGCGCTACCTAGTCCATCAGCTCAGCTCAGTCCATGGGGACGAATCCTTTTATATTTTTGAGTGGTATGACTTCGTCATCATCGATATCTATCCCCCCTGGCACTTTTTTTGATGGAGATGCCTAGTTATAGTGTTCAGTTGATGCCTCTGGCCTCTAATCCTTTTTCTTTTGGTACGTCGAATATGACTTCACACATGTCATCCTCCATTCTAACATCTAACGTCAATGTTGTTTTTTTGTTAGGGGGAACATAGCCTCCTTTTAATACTTTCCCATTTGGTGGGGGGCATATCCCTCAATCATTTACCATGTTAGGACCCAATCCTAGTTATAATTTTCAAGGATGAGTGATCTTTCTACTTCATATATCCTATCCGTCTATCTGTTGTCCACAATGCATGTTCCCATGAATTCCTTTATTATGGCGAATCCTCCTCTAACCTATGGTATTACATCAAGGGGAAATAAATTTTCTAACATGAGAAACCCTCCGTACAGAGTTCCTTTGTTAGTGGGAAATATACATCCTCACATGGGTAATCCATATCATATCGTTGTTTCCTTGCAAGTGGCCCCATCAGTGATGATGCCTTTGCATCCTTTCATGAATCAGTTAGGAGGGGGATATTATCCTACTAGGAAGGGCCATGGTGTCTACCAAAATCCTCCTCATCCCGTAGTCTCTCAAAGTCAGTCTTTCCTGGGAGCATGGTCTCAGACGCCGCAATCAAGGCTCCCTTTTCTGGCCACGTTGAAATTTCCAGATCTATCGATATTAATGAATGACCCCATGTGTCATGATACGACATGGCCCCCAGTTCCTGCCTATCTTCCCTAAGACATTTTTCAATTTGAGGGTAAGAGTGGTGAGGATCCAGATGATCATGTTACTAATTTTCACTTATGGTGCTCATCAAACTGTCTTAATGACGACTCAATTCGTTTGAGACTGTTTCAACGCATCCTTATGGGGGTTGTTGTGAAATGGTACATCGAGTTACCAGGGGGCACATACCGAACTTTCCATGAGTTGGATTTAGTTTTTGTCAACCACTTTCAACTGTCGGTTCGTTACAACATCGGTACCGAGATTTTATTAACTTTCCGTCAAGACAAATCCACCCATATATCAGATCATATTCAAGAATGGCGTACAAGAAAACGGTTGATAAAAGCTAACATCCTCCATAATTTCTATTGGAGTGGTTCCTTAAGTCCCTATTTCCATATATTTCGAAGGATGTTTCTACATCCGGGGTAAGGACTGAGAAAGAGGCCATATTTAAAGCCTAGCAATTAGATCTTATATGTGCTCAATTTGGGATACTCTATGAAATTATTACCGATGCACCACAGTTGAGTAATGATACAAGACAAAATCCTGGGCCCCATGCCGATGGAATTATAGGCTCAGTAAATTCCAAGTCTGTAGACTAGGTGAAGAATCAAATGAAAATGTTGTCTCTCAACCAATATGCATCGGGACAAACTACGACTTTGTCTCCTCCTGCCTAGTGGTCGGAAGTACATTATGTGTAGTTGATGATCCCGATGGGTAACCAACAACCCGAAGGGAATGATAGGAAAGGTAGAAATAATAACCACAAGGGTAGGAATAATAAATACAATAACAAAAACAAGAACAATCAAAATAATGACAAGTCTAGTAACAATGTCGACTAAAGAAAGAAGGAAAAGAGGAAGGTGAAGTTTCCATCTAAGCTGTGTAAACAAGATCGCCTCACACATTTATGCCCTAAGATAGAGGAAACCTCGAGGATTATAGCGCAATAACCTGTTGTGTTAACAAATATGTTTCCGCATAATCAAAATATGACCTCAATAACCTCGAACACCAAAAATGCGTAGGGTGGAGGATAAAATCCCTCGACACATGATGGTGTCCATCAATGCATAAATATGGTTCAATATGAGATTAGTGTAGCCAGTAGGACTCGTGATTATGGTCCTCCACAACCTACTTTGGATAAAGAGCCTCCCCCTATGGAAATACCTTTGCATATCGATAAACCTGACCATATGCCTCACATTCCTAAAGGAGTTCTTAAGTGCTCTACTCATGATCCCAATGCCAGAGCCGCCCAAAATTACTCGATTATCAAAGATTTGGGACAAACATAGGAATGCCTTGTTATCTATGTTGGGGGCTATGGATTCAAGTGGCTCGAAAGTTATCAGGTTCGATGTCATATATGTCCAACCTCTCTTACCTTACTATTGGCACAGGGGCAGACCCAAGGTTCAACACTATAACAACGCACCAACAAAACCCTAACTACCGACCCTTTTGGAAACACCTACGAAGCAGATGAAGTCTCACCCGAGGTAGAGGCAGGGGTGGTTGCAGGACTCGAATGTCTGCAATCTTAGATGGGACGCAAATCTATGATTGTAACACTTTAACAAAGCACTTAGCAGTTATAGTTCATCAATATTCTCCTTTAGCTTACAATGCAGATAAACCCTAATAACAAAATGGTGCAATACTCACACAGATCCAATATAATCAAGCACTAAGCACATCAACATAGGTCAGATCTAGTATTCATTGACATTATTCAACATTAAGCTATCATATAAGATTCATCTAACATACATCAACGCACTAAGCATTTAATCACATAAACAAGAGAACACCCAAAACACATAAATCAACCACAACACATGATATACGTGGTTCACCCTCTCCTTGGGGCTACGTCCACCAATTCTTCTTCTCTTTATTGTCTTTTGTCAATCTTCTACATGCACAAAGCCTTGATATCTTACTTTGCAAAGGACAAGAGATCTGTGCACTTCGCTAGATCCTCCTTCCCTGAATTACCGCACAAAGCCTTCCACGGTCTCTTACGATCACTTGCACTTAACACTGCAAGTCTTACACAGTGTGCACAAAGCAATTACAATTACCACTTGCACTTAGCACCTAACATCACATAGATGCCCCCTTGCCTTAACACTTATCGAGATCCTTCCTACATCGCCTAGACATCTATTTATACATTACAAAATCAGGCCTAAACATGGGTAAACCCATGGGCCAACATCCCCATACCCGTTACATAAGCCCAAAACCCAAAAATCCCTAAAAAGGGGTCGAGATCCCATGGTCTTTGCTTCGACTTGCGCTCCTCCTTAGACATCCTATCGAAGTCCCAAAAGTAGGTCAAACATGACCAAGGATCCTCAAAACTTGGTCAAGGGCCAACAGGCCCCCAACACTCACCTGTGACTCATCCCGAGTTACTCTAGTTTGGGTAGCTCTGCTTCGAAAGCCTCGAGCTTGGCTCAATCTGCTTCGACCTGTTTTTGTTCCACAACCTCCTGTTCAGTGAACTCTTGGATTACTGCTTCATTGACAGGTCCCTCTAAGCGTTGTTCAGTTGTAGTGACGACTTGCTCCAGTTATGCTCCTCGGCCTTCAATCTTTGCTAATAGTTGGCAAGTCTCATCCTGTATTGGTTGGAGCCTCTGAGTCACTTCCATGACTTTGCTCTAAATGGTGTGGACCTGCTGTTGAGCAGTGCGTTGTTCTTGGGATCGCTTCATCCTCTCAATGGCTGACAGGGGCTTCAACTACGCCTGTACTGTTTCTACTTGCTTCTTTGCCTCCTGGAGTTGTGACTCCAGTGCATTTAATTTAGAATCCTCAGTGAGTCACTCATAAGTTTGGGCACTGTGATCACTTAGTTTTTTACATTTCTTGGCGAGGGCCTTGATTCTTTCAACTGCGCTTTGAGAAATTTCTTCTCTTTGATCTTGTACATTCGACGGAGTGTTAGGCACTGTTCGTAGCTCTAAGTCTGCTATTCTTTGCTGTAGCTGCTGGATAGCTTCCGCGAGTTGCACTACTTATTGCTCCACTCGGTCTTCTACCTTTGGCTCTAAGCCCGTCACAGAGCGAAGTGCTCTGTCGACTGCTTCTTTGAATCCAAGATGTTCTGTGAGAAACTATTATTTTTCTTGCTTGGCTTGCGCCCTCTCTTCTTCAAACTTGGCTTGAAGGTCCTCTTTCTCCTTTTGTGTAACCCGACGTTGCTCTACCATTTCTTCCTGGGCTTGTTTCAGGGATGATGTGGCCTGTTCTTTCTCAGCTTGTGCTCGACGAAGGTGAGCTTCGGTCAAATTAGCTAGTCTGTGAAGTTGGGTAGGCTCATCTCCCAACTCTGGTTCTTATGATGGCGGGGGCACAGTGGATGCTGCGGCTGGATTGAAGGGCCCGATGTACCCCTCTAAGTTCAACCTTGATTCTATCGTACATCTCCTTCTTCTTGGCTTCATGTTTCTGCAAGATGTCTTGTGAGGTATTTGCTACAACTGTGATGATGAATTCGAAGTCATCTACAGTGAGCACAGTCTGCATCTTAGTCAAGGTGGCTCTGGATTTCTTTCGGGAAGTGGGTTTTGTGGGGGAAACCTTCCTTTTCTTCAAGGGATCAACCTCATCAACAAGATTCTTAGGCGGTGTTACTTCTCCTTGTTTCTGTTGATCTTCTATGCCATTTGTCTTTTCTTCTTTGTCATCACCCCCTTGGCCAGGTGATACTGAAGTAGTTTCTTCCGATGCGCTGCTCAAGTCTTGGACTTCTTCAGTCTTATTTCTTCTGCTGGTTCCAGGTGTGTCGTGCTCTTTGTGAGCGGCCTCCGAGCTGTCAAGGTCAGGATTAAACATCTCTGCAGGGTCAGCAGGGATGAGGAGCTCTGCAGAACAGTCCTTGGTTATCTCTTTGAGGTCCTGCTCTGTGAGCTTATAGTATGACTGAAGCTCCTCTTTATGTTTGTTTACTCACGCAATGATATAGATGAAGTGTCGATCTGTGTGGAACTTCATGAGAGGTTTGAACCGATACAAAGTGTTTGGCGTCATGCGAGGGACATCTTCGATGGCCTTCTTTAGTTGGAGATAGTACATGTGGAAGACCGTGTTCGACTGCCACTGTTTTCCCATATCGCTCGAGTACCAGATCGTGGTGAACTTCACAGCGAGCGACTCGAACGACTCGATGTCTAGGAAGGTTGCACCTTCCGGCATCTCCCAAGCGGTAAATGCGATGAGGATCTGGAGCCAGTTAAAGAGGAACTCATAGCCTTGATCCCGAGCTTTGCGACAGTCTAATTCTAGCTGGTTGACCAAGTACTTCACCCAATTCATCTAGAGTCCTTCTACACATTTCTCGGTGAGGTCAACAACGAATCACATGACCTGTGTAGGTCTATTCTTTCTTATGATCTTTCCTACAATTCGCTGGCAGGCCAGGTGCACTACACCATTTTGGATGGAAGCTACCTTGTAGCCTCACGTCCCCTTTTATACATCGCCATATGTGTCTTTGATCTTCTGTACCAATGCGAGATCTGTAGCCTTTCCTGGGTAGAAGTCCTGCGGGTTGGGTCCTTGCATGCTCAATCCGATGATCCTATGGATCAACGTTAGATTGACTGTTATGTGTCGGTCTAGCCAAGGTAGCCACCATGATAACATGAGAGAAGGATATTAACACATGCATTAACCTCCCGGTGCCTTCCAAAGTGCGAAATCTTCATTACATTTAAGAGGGTGGGCTATGCGAGGTTCATAGTCCATGGCTAGGGGATTATTTTCGAGTTCTTCCCCTTCATCCTAGTGAAGTATTTGTAAGGAGAAAGCATACTATGGTTCTTGCAGTCTCTTAGGTTGAAGTCGTTGAACTTCAATGTCACAATCTTATCCTGCTGTGTTCTAACTGCACGTATCCCCTTCGGGAGGTACGCAGTAACCATGGTGTAATCAAAGTCCCTCGGGACACTGTCATGACTCACCGCGTCAGCCAGAGGCAGGATGTAGTCTGGTAAGATGGTCGGGATTAACTTTGCGTTGGCTAGGTCATCTCTGTGCTTAGTTCTCTTCTCTGCTGTTGGTTAGGATGGTCCAGATCTGCGAGCAGTCGATGAAGAGGCTTGCACTCCTCTCGTCGATGATGCCTGAATACCTGTAGAAATTACTTTCTCAGCCATGAGATCGATGAGAACTTCTTCAAAGGATTTCTCTGCGGCGTTGAGCTCATCCGACATGCACGCTTATATTAGATAACTCAGGTGGATGAATGAGTGTGCAATGCACTGGAACAAGTGTCGATCTCAATAAACACCACGCGATAGCAATGAGTTGGCTTGGATACAATTCACAAAAGTGTTTTCGGTGCAATAGTCGACGGACTAAGTAGACACGATGTAACAGATCTCTCCAATAGATGAGAGGTCTTTATCCATGCGGTTCTATCCGTTGTGGCATGGTCCCAACTGCCTGATGGTGAGTCTTTAGGCCATTACTGTTGTTCTAACCGTTCGGGTCATCGGACTTACAATTATAATTGTTTCAACGGATATATCGCTTTGCCATGGCGAAGTGCCATGTTGTGCTGTTTTGATATCCTGACGAAGTTCCAGTCTTGCAAACCTTCCTTCTGCGAAGTCCCCTCTGGGACCTTCTGTAACTTTTCTATCTTTTCTCTCTTCTTACTGAGTTTTCTAGCCTTCTTCCCGGTGATCTTCATCTCGGTATTCCTCTTTCCATTCTGATGCTTATCTCCTTTTGGCATAGTAACTTTGCATTGTTTAGGTTCTTACATAGGGTCGGAGAGTAATAAGTCTTCTCTCTCTGGGATACATACTTCAGTCTTCTGTGAGTCTTCTTGCGTTCTTTTAACTTCGACATCCAAGTTTCGGGTTCTAAGTAGCTTCGATCTATTCTTCTGTTCTTCAATCAAGTGTGCTATCCTCCTAGTCATGAAATCTTTTAATTCTTGCTTCTTCTTTCCTAAGGCTTCCTCTTCTTTTCTTTTGGCCTGATCCTTTTCAATCCAAGGTTTTCCTAGTAATGTAGCAAATGGGGTGTTGTTCTCAATAAATTTAACAATCTCAAAATCTTCCTCTGTCGAAGTTCCATGAGCACTCATAGATACCTTGGTGAGTCTTCCACATAGGGTTATCAACTTTACTCTAAATAATCTTATTCCTCCCAATGAAGGAATCATAGCAAGATTTCCTAAAGTTTCCCAAGTTCTTTTTGTCATGATATTCACCTGTGTTTCTTCATCCAGAACACAGTTAATGTCAAAGTCTTCTATTCTTGCTTCTATGCATTCTTTTTCTTTGAAGATCTCTGATAAGTTAATATTTATGTGATCATTCAGGGTTTCTTTCATTTGTAGTAATACATTCTTTGATTATTTCTGGGGTTCTTCCATGGTCTCTGTTTCATAACCTTCCTTGGGGTTTTCTTGTCTCATATTCATTCTGTCAAGCTTAGCAATCATTCTAGGGCAATCTAAAATTTCATGATCCATAACTTTAAAACAAAGACAACTAGGTCTTCTACCAGGGCATTCCTTATCAGGATGTCTCAGTCTTCTGCAAACGTAACAAAGGGTTAGTCTTCTTTTTCTTTGAAAGGATCCCCATCCTTTCCTGTACTGCACACTAGGATAGTAACTAACCTACAAAAAAATCTTTCTAGGATCTTACATCCCAAACATTATTTCTATGCATAGGAATAACATATCTTTCACTATTTTTGTCAGATCTATTCATATCAAACCTTCTTTCATCTAGCTGTGCCCTACTTTTCAAGCTAGGACAAAATTTATCAAACATACCTAGATCCATACTTTTGAAACAAAATTTTCCACTTATCTTACTTTTTCAATCAAAACTTTTCACTATTCTTACCTTTATTAGAACACAGATATTTCAGGTCTTACCTCTTTTCTTCAGATCTGACTCTTCTTCTTGGCACAGAGCTTCACAGGTCAAGTAGAATACTGTGCACTAGGGAAATAGATCTATGCACGAAGCTTTCTCTTTTCTTTAGTTCCCAACAATCACAATTTCATTTAGAATACTGCGCACTTCAACAATAGATCTACGCACAAAGCTTCTCTTTTTCTTTACTTCAGTTCCCAAAAATCACAGTTTCAGGTCCCAACAACAGAACCATTTGTTGGAAAAGGGGCAGACCCAAGGTTCAACGCTACAACAACACACCAACAAAACCCTAACTACCGGCCCTTTCAGCAACACCTGCGAAGCATATGAAGTCTTGCCTGAGGTAGAGTCAGGGGTGGTTGCAGGACTCCGATGTTTGCAACCTTAGCTGGGACACATATATGTGAGTGTAACACTTTAACAAAGAACTTGGTAGTTACAATTCATAAATATTCACCTTTAGCTTACAACACAGATAAACCCTAATAACAGAATGATGCAGTACTCACATAGATTAAATATAATCAAGCACTAAGTACACCAACATAGGTCATATCTAGTATTCATTCACATTATTTAGCACTAAGCTATCATATCAGATTCATCTAACATACATCAGTGCACCAAGCATTTAATCACATAAACAAGAGAACACCCAAAACGCACAAAGCAACAACAACACAGGATATACGTGGTTCACTCCCTAACTGGGGCTACGTCCACCAATTCTTCTTCTCTTTATTGTCTTATGCCAATCTTCTACATGCACAGAGCCTTGATATCTTACTCCGCATAGGAGAGGAGATCGACGCACTTCGCTAGATCCTCCTTCGCTGAGTTACAACACAAAGCCTTCCACAGTCTCTTACGATCACTTGCACTTAGCACTACAAGTCTTACATAGTATGCACAAAGCAATTACAATTACCACTTGCACTTGGCACCTAACATCACATAGATGCCCCCTTGCCTTAGCACTTAGAAAGGTATTGAGCTCCTTCCTACATCGCCTAGACATCTATTTATACATTAAAAAATCAGGCCTAAACATGGGTAAACCCATGGGCCAACATCCCCATACCCGTTACATAAGCCCAAAACCCAAAAATCCCTAAAAAGGGGCCAAGATACCGCGATCGCTGCTTCGACTTGCGCTCCACCTTCGACAACCTGTCGAAGTCCCAAAACTAGGTCAAACATGACCAAGGATCCTCAAAACTTGGTCAAGGGCCATGATCTAAAATTGAAGAAGACTTGAAATACTTGAAATTATTGCAATGTAAATGTTATGTGTTTAAAGAAAATGGATCAGTTTGCAACACATAGATTAAGGGATTATTCATGTAAATTACACATAGACAGCAACATGATCAATGAACATAAGCACATAAACACAACAATTGATAAAGGAGTTCACCCCTCTCTTGGGCTACATCTCCTGGTCCAGCTTCCAATGGATCATTATTATTAATTGCTCAAAAGTGCTCAAAAACATGTCTTACAATGCTCAAACTGACAAATCGACTACTCCAATGGCTTCAGAGCATCCAAAAACCCCTGTCTAGGCTCTTTCGGCACCTCAATCGGTCGAAAAACGAAGAAGTTAGGCCTCCTGGAAGTCTCCCCCTTCAAGCTTGTTGTCTCTGCATCTACAAAATGCACCCTTTCTGAATGAACCTGGAACACACGCAATAAATAGTGTAAAAACCTAGCACCAGGTGCAACCGCACCAATGGTGCAAACCATAGGACGGTTAAGGGCGCGCCAGCCCCTAACCGCCTAGCACCTGGGCACATAGGGGTTCATACGACCGCGCATATAGGCAAAAGGGGCCAAACGGTTACAACCGTGCCAACCATATTAACTCCCCACTCCGGTCGTGGGCATATGGTATATAACATAGAACCATGGGATATGTATTATAATTCCCGTGCCAACCAACTGTTGGGCTATACCATATATGGTATGGTCATATATGTAATCAAATGACCGCGGGCCGGGGCTAAGCCCCGGCCCGACCCCCCTGCCAACGATTACAAAATTTGAACTGAAATATAATTAAATTCGTATATATTACAAGGCATAATGTGTAACCCATCAGTCGACCGGAGTTTGTGAAAGCAATGCGGTGGGGAGGTTCGGGGGTCGAACCCCACGGACTCCAATACATTTTAATAAACCAAACAAGTAACCAATATCGGGGTGCCATGTGGCAGCCCATGATTGGGCCACGTGGCACCCAATCACTTGCCCAAACAGTGCCATGTGTCGAATTCCCATTCGACCAACTGTCATCCAATAATTAACTGCCTTGTCACCACATGTACGACCGTACGACTCTGCCACGTCAGCCTGTACGGACTGTACAGTCAGCATCATTTTTTTTGCCTGTTTGACTTAATGAACAGATTGCAATATCTCTCGCTCCCGACGTCCGTTTGAGACGAAACAAGTTGCGTTGGGTTCACAACGACGAGGCCTATGCTCCCGTCCGTTTTGAAGTGATTTCGAGCACTATGAATTTTTGAGCAAAATTTGATCCCCTGATCACACCTCCCCATTGGGAAGCTTTTGGACCTCCAAAAGACTATTTTCAGTCTATGTGAAGATGAGGGTAAAGTTCCCTCACCCTTCCAACCTCAATCCACTTGGCTTTGCTTGGATTCGTCCCTTTAAGACCAACTCGCAGATACTCCACATTTCCTCGTTTTGAAGTTCGCATTCTGCTGTCAAGGATGGTGTCTTCCTGCAGTTCTGTTAGATACTCTGGAGAAAAATCATCTATGGAAGGAATCTGAACATGCTCTCCTTGATCATCAATCAATGGAGGCTCATACAACTTCAAATTCTCAACATTAACAACTCCATACATCTGCATATAAGGAGGCAAATCTAAACGAAAAACATTGTTACCAATCTTGTCGATAATCTTGAAAGGACCATATCGAATCGGTTTCAACTTTTTACCTTCTCCTTTAAGCCTCTCCTTGCTGATATAAAGCCAAACTTCATCTCCAACTTGGAAACTGTGATCAACACGATGCTTGTCATGTCTCGTCTTGTACTTGGCCTGACTCTTTTCCAATTGCTCTTGCACCACCTGATGTATCGACTGAATTTGTTCAATGAACTTCTCTGCCCTATCAATGTCATATTGACCATCGACAGCAATATCTTTCCCAAAGATAAAATCTAAAGGAGACTTGGGCAAATAGCCAAAACATGCTTC
>ML813510.1:0-16764 GCA_009831015.1 Picea engelmannii | reverse complement strand
CCAGTCTCCAAATGGATCTTTTATATTAAATTGCTCAAAAGTGCTTAAAAATAAGTCTTACAGTGCTCAAATCAACAAAATGACTACTCCAATGGCTCCGCAGCGTGCCAAAACCCCTGTCTAGGCTCTGACGGCACCTGAAATGGTCGAAAAATGAAGAAGATAGCCTCCTCTGAAGTCTCCCTCCTTCTTTGCTGCCTCTGGTTCTACAATCTGTACTGTCCAAAAACATGAACCCAGAACACGCTCCAAACGCGCGTTAAATCCTAGCACCGGGCGCAACCGGGCCAACGGTGCAAACCGTAGGACGGTTTGGGCGCCTCCATCCCCCAACCGCCTCGGCCTTGGGTCATATGGCCACATGACCGCGCGTTTTGGCAAAATTGGTTCAACCGTTCAAAACGGTGGTAACTCCCGCGCGCATAACCGTTGGTTATATTACATATGTGTTACATCCGCATTAACCATTGGTTATAACATATATACGGTGTATTATAATTTGCACGCGCGCGTTTTGTTAACACATAACATATATGTGTTATATAATATATATAAATCGTGGGTCGGGGCTTGGCCCCGACCCCCCCCCCTTTCAAACTATACATAAAACAACCCATAAATAAAAGTCCGCCCGCACTATTCACAAGGAATAATGGCRGGATTATTGGTTAGCAGAGTTGTGTTAAGTCTATACGGTGGGGGGAGATCCCGGGTTCAAACCCGCGGACTCCCAACAATGTTTTGCATACCATATGAACCAAACAAATGGGGACACGTGGCACCCATGTGTTGGGCCACGTGTCTCCTCTTTATTCGCCTGCAAGTGGACACGTGTCAACTTCCCACTGGACAACAATCAACCAATCAACAAGCGCCACGTCATCATGATGGTACGGCCCTCCACGTGTCCGTACGGACTGTACGGACAGGTACAGTCAGCATCCCCTTTTTTGACCCGTTTGACTTGGCGATAAAATCGCGATATCTCCTCCATACGGACTCCATTCGCGAAAATGAATATACCGCCGGAATCAGGAAAACGAGACGGACACAATGGTACTGGTTTCATCTCAATCCGAGAACTTTGAATTTTGAGCAAATTTTGATCCCCTGATCAGTTGGATATAGCATAATGTGCCAGTCATACTTACTCTGCCTAACAATTTTCTGCAAAATGGTCTTGAGAGACTTGTTGATGGCCTCTACTTGTTTGTTTTCCTAGGGGTATTAAGGAGAAGAATGAGCATGCTTAAACCCCATATTAGATGTAGCTCTTCCATCATTTCGTTCTGTAAGTAACTTCCATGATAAGTGGCAATCTTACTCAAGATATTGTATCAGGCGATAATTTGATTGAATATGAAGAAGGCGACAATATTGTCGTCGGATTTAACCGTAGGGCCTCGGCCCACTTGGTCAAGTAGTCGACGACCATGATAATGTGCTGATGCCCCCCAATAGAATTTGGGTTGAAATCCACGAAGTCCACCCTCCACTTGGTGAAGGGACCGACGGTAATGACTAGGTGAAAAGGGGCTGGACGCAAGCGCATTTTCTGAGTGAACAACTGGAAGGGGTGACACTTCTTAAATGATTCAACACAATCTTTATTCTGGGCTATTGCAAGCCGAAATAAATGACCACCTCAAGCCCCACTGTGGAAATCGTTCAAGACAGACTCGATTTCTTTGTGACTTAAAAAACGACGCATGATATTGTATATTCCTCGATGATACAAAGTGTTGCCGACGATAGTGTAATTATTAGCCTGGTATCGTACACGTCATTGGTCATCTCGCGAGATATGCTGAGGGAAATTCAAGGTCTGAAGATAGAGAACGATGTCTCCATACTAGGGGTTGCACGGCGAGACAAGGAAAATGTGTTCGTCCACAAATGAATCAACATGGATAACATCCTCATCTAATAGTGGAAAGTCAGATATTAATTCCGCGAAGACTAGTGATTTCTTGGATTTCGCAGAAGGAAAATTGAGATCAAATTCTTGTAAAATGACAATCCATTTATTATATTTCCCCCCTATGATACGCCTGGTAAGGACGTATTGAAATGGATTGAAATCGACAACCACACTAGTCTTGCAAAGCAATATATAATGGTGTAAACGTTGGACTGCATGGACGAAAACCAACGATATCTTTTCAACGTGAGAATAATTGAGATTAGGACCGACTAAGTTTCGACTAAGATAGTAGATGACGTGCTCGCGGAGCTCATCATCCTCCTGAACCAAAACCATACCAATTGTCTCCTCAGACACGACGATATAAAGCAAGTAATACCTACTGTAGTCAGGAGACTTCAGCAGAGGTGTCGATACCAAGGCTTTCTTCAAAGCATCGAAGGACTCCCGGGCTCGCATTGAAGGTCATAGCACGTTGGAAGGTTATGTTGGCGTTTTTAAGGTTGAAAGGAATTTTCCTGTATGAGAAAGTACTCCAAGGGAAAATAAATGTTGTCTTGTGTTGATCCTCAGGTTTAATTTGAATTTGGTTATACCCTGAAAATCCATCCATGAAAGAAAACACTTCACTTCCCGCACACTCGTCGAGAATATGATCAATGAAAGGTGTCAGAAAGTTGTCTTTCGGACAAGCCTTGTTCAGGTCACGAAAGTCCATGCATACACGGATGGTTCCTTGCTTCTTATTCACAGGAACGAGATTGGATACCCATTCAGTCAAGGGAACCAGGTAGATAAATCCAAAATTAATTAGTTTATCTACTTGTTCCTTAATAGCAGGGGCCTTTCGGGGATTGAAAGATCTAAGACGTTGTCAAACAGGCTTAGCATCCAAATAAGTTCTAATCTCATGCTCGAAAATACGAGGGTCGAATCCTGGCATCTCTTCATATGACCAAGCAAATACATCTTAGAATTCCTTGAAGAGTTCGGTGTAGATTAGGACGGTAGGAGAGATACTCGCCTATTTCCTTCAGAATAAATTTCGTGCGTATCAAGTGGAACTACGACATGACTGACTATCTCACTCAAAGTAGGTCTAAATTCATCTTGTTCAATTCTTTAAGCTCTGGGAGAAAATAAGAGCGATGATGCATATCATCCCAAGGTTTGTCGAAACCATTCATAGCTTCGATGATAGCTTCATCCGAGGGAAAATTCTCATTGAGGCAATCATGTGAACAAGACAACAAAGTGGCCCACATAGGCTTAAGAGAAAGATCCTCCTCATCTGTTGGCAAGGTGATAGGATCGGGATTGACGGAAGAGTCAAGAACAACTTGATACACAATCTCCTTTGCCGATAGTGGCATGGCCATTCTAGCATGTGATTGACCTTCACAAGACGAAGTCAAGGAAGTTAGGGTCCAAGGATCGTTAAAATAGGAAGTACAGAAAGGAACATACCTCTCTGATGAAACATGCCTACTGGACATGGCATAAACATGGTGGATCAGTGCCATGAATTCGAAGGTACCCATAAGGGATGAATACATTCCGACACCGATATTCTCAGTTGCCGGCTGAGAATTGTCGACCATGGGGATCGATGGTCCAACTGATGCATTAGGGCTAGCATACGCAAAGGATAACTGATCGATCTTCATGATCTTCCCATCGAGTGGAAAACAAAGAGTGCAAAAGACAGATGATACGACAACAATCATATCATAAGTCCAATTGCATCCTAGTAACAAGTTATAATCAAGAGGCGCATCAACTACCTCAACATCCACTTCTACTGTCTTCCCACCTAAATGGACTGGAAAGGAAGGAAGAATACCATGAGGTTAGAAGGAATGACCGTCAAAATAAGTCAACATGGTCGGCGATTGAGAGAGAGTCGAAGAGTTGAGAGATTTCCAACATATTAGGGGCATCACACATGTAGCGATGCCTTCATCAACAATCGTATGTTTGATGGTATACTTTGAGTACCCCACATAGATTTGGAATGCCACATGGTAAGGCAAGCGAGGCTTCACATCTGTGATGTCAAACTTGATAACTTTTGAGCCACTGGGGTCTAGAGCTCCTAACGCAGATAGAAAGACATTCCTCTGTGAAGGACACATCTGGAGTACCTCCAGAGTCGACATCGCACAAGGGGTTTGACCCAGGTCCTCAACAATAGAGTAATTCTGGGCGGATCTAGCATTTGGATTGTGAGTAGAGCGCTTGAGTACTCCTTTCAAAATATGAGGTGATGACTTTGGTTTTTCGATCTATAAAGCCGTCTCCGGAGGAGGAGGAGGAGATTCTAGGCCAGGTATAGCCCGTGAAGAACTATAATCTCGAGATCGGGTGGCTACATGAACCTTATCATAGACCATATTGATACAAAAATGGTCACCGTCTTGTGACGACGGGTTTTGACTCCCACCGACCACATTTCCAGAATTTGAGGAGTTTGAGGCCATGTGCTGCTTATGTGGGAAATTATTCGTCAGCATGACGGGTGGTAGAGATAAGAGCCTCACAACTTCTGCAAGTTTTGGGAATAAATGAGTAAGGTGTTCGTCCGTACAAATATTATAGGGAAATTTCACCTTACACCTTTCTTTCTTGCCCTCTCCAAAATTATTATCCGTCTTCTCATTATTACCATTGTCCTTGGGTTTATTATTATTTTCCCACCCTTATGATTATTATTACATCCTTTTTTCTTATTCCTGCCTATTTTTTGGTTACCATTTGGGTCGGTCGACGATTGCATAGAATGTACATCCGCCAACTGAGTGGGATTGGAAGACACAGACGAAGTTGGCCCTCCTACAGACTGACAACTCTTTCAAATGGCTTGTCACTAAGTCTACAGAATTTACATTGGCGAAACCTACAATTCCATCGGCATGAGGTATGAGATTTTGTCTAGGGTCATAGGTTGATCACGGTGCGTCCAGAAGAATGTGGTATAACATCCCAGACTAAGCATATATAAGTTCTAACTGTTGGGATTTCTAGATCGCTTCTTCCTCATTTTTAACCCCGGATGTAGCAACATCCTTCAAGATAGGAGGCTGCAAAGACTTAAGGAACCATTCTAAAAGAAAGGATGGGGGTATGGAGGTATTAATCAACCTCTTCCATCTACTCCACTCCTGGATATGATCTGAGATATGAGTGGTTATGTCCTGGCGTAAAGTCTACAGAAGTTCTAGGCCAACATCGTAATGAACCAACAATTGTAGGTGGTTAAGGAAGACTAACACCATTTGACTGAAGGTCCCATATGCCCTCTTAGGTAGCTTGATATACCATTTCACAGTGATCCCAATGAGGGTGCATAGAAATAATCTTAACCAAATAGAATCATCATTAAGGGAATTCAAGGAACACCATAGGTTAAAGGTTGTAACGTGATCACCAGGATCCTCGCCATTCTTACCTTCGAATTTTAGAATGTATGAAGGAAGCTTGGTGGGGATGGGGGGCCATGTATGATCATGACACACATGGTCGTTGATCAACTTAGACAAGTCTGGAAGATCAAGCGTGTCCAAAAAAGGGAGACGGGGTTGCGACATCTGGCCCCAAGCTCCCTAGAAAGATTGTGTTTGAGGAACCCCAGTCCATCCAGGGTTCTAGTAAACACCATGGCCCTGTTCTGGATTGTAAAACCCTTCTCCAGGATGATTCATAAGAGGTTGGTTGGGCATCATTATAGTAGGAATGTTCTGATGGGGGTTATAAATGTTGACCCCAGTCGGAGTGGCTCCGGGTTGGGGGTTGCCCAAGGTGTGAAACTGACCTCCTCTGGGTGTGAATCCAGAGGATAGAGGTGGATTGATCATGCCAAACATGTTGGTCGGAATCAACACTGAGGAGGTAAGGGTATAGGATGAAAATTGAGTAGAGTCTTGTCTACCAGGTTGGTTGCTCCACCCAGAAGCAAGAGGATTAGACCCGAGGTTAAAAGATGGAATGCCTTCCATATTAGGATTCGTTTGAGGGATTTGAGAACCACCAAATGAAAATGGAGTAAAAGGAGATATAGTGCCCCTAAGTCCAATGCTAGCATTAGAGCCAACAGTTGGGATGGAGCTTGAAAACTGCGAAGTAAAATACAACATACCATACGAAAAAGGACTAGAGGCCATAGGGATAGAATGAACATTATAGCCTGGTGAGTGACCAAGAGACCCGAATGGGTTCGAGGCAAGAGATTGAGCATTCACTATAGGACGGGTAATAGTAATGATAGGTTCCTCTAACACTACAACCATTGTGGTTGTAGGATTCAAAGGGGTGCCCTTAAATATAGTAGGTGTCGAAGTCGAAGTGTTCCTAGTGTTCTCAAGACTCAGTTCAGTACTCATCCTTGTAGAATCACAAGTCTGAAAAGTGGAGGTGTGTGTACCACGTCTAATAACTCTACGCCTTTTAGGAGGTAAAGACTCGAAATTAGGTGGTAACTGTAACATGTGACAGGACCAACATAGAGGCTCGTCCAACTCCACGATGACTTAAGACTCAAGAAACAAAAAATAAATCTTAAGGCCAACTAGTAATCAAAGAGCACACCAAAAATCAAATGGTCAATATGTACACAAACAGGGTAAAGTGTCTGCAAGGGGATTCCCTCCCTACATAAGTTATGTCTCACCCAAGAGGGGCCTGAGACTCCCTGCTAAATATCATAGGTAACAAAATCAATTATAAGGGCCCTCGTGGGCTTAACAACCAATCGATCAGATCCCCCCGGAGAGGTAATCCTCCATAAAGGCTGTGTGATGTCCGACCCTTATTTGACCGAGGGTACCTGCAGAATAACATCTGTAAGTAACCTATGTGGCACCTAAGTCAAGAAGTCGTAAGTCAAGTCCACTGTATGGGCATGGTATCAAAGCCCGAAACCTTGAAAGCACCGCTTCTCACGGAGGCAAGGGAACTAGTAAGATCCACATATATGAATAGATCCCCAGAAATATCTTTGACACTAAGAAGGTATTGGGGGGATATCCCTTTAACCAACCTCGCGCGACCTCATGATTAAGTCCGGTGTAAGCACAACCTTCTGATATTACCGATTATACAATGGATTTCTCCACTCCCTTTGTCAGACACATATGTTGATTTAATAGCCTCAGAGAAGTTTACTCACAAAATTCCATTCCAAGGCACTAACTCCTAAGCTAGTTTGTGCACCCTAGAAAATAAAATCGTGACTAATCAATTTTAAATTATAGGGTTATTTTTAATGCCTGTGCTTATTCAAAAATTTATGGTAGTGAAACTCATGATGTTATGACTCATCAAGTAAAGTAAATATGAATACAATGCAGAGTCCTAACTTCAATTTTCAATGAATGATATGCTTCTTAAAAAAAATGCAATTTTCAATTTCAACTCTACAATTCTGAAGTAAAAATTCAATCTTTCTTTACATGCACTAAGTTAAATGACAAAGACTCAAAAGATCAAAATTCCAAGCAATGCAAAATGCCTAATTTTTTGTATTTTCCATATAAGAAAAAATGAAAATGCATGGACTGAACAACAACTTTATATATAAAAACTCTACTGTGTATAGAAAAAGACAACCCAAGTAGGATACCAAGGAGAAAAACACTTAGCCCAATGTACAAGGACAATCAAAATTAAAATATTATGAGAAAGAATCCGCCCGGAAATTCAACCAAAGACGGGTTTCATGTCATCCCACAAACACTTAACAGTCACTATAGAGACCGAAGAAGACTAAAAAATCATCAAAACCTACCCAGAAACCACCAAACCCAGTAAACAAACAAAATAGGTTGATATACGTGACTATTCAAGGAAACATCATGTATGTACACATCTTGCAGAAGGACATCACACGTATATACGCGACTGTCAAGCAAAAACCCGCGTATGTGTTTCAAAAAACACAACTAGGCATAGTAGAAGGTTGAAAGACTTAGACCCAGAGTGAACAAAGGCTGTCAAGCAAAGATGCGACAAAAAACGCAATGGGAACAAGAGCAATATAAGGATAAAAACACTCCAAACCCCAAGAAAGAAGATTCACTCCCCAATGAAGTTGCCAATTCTGTTACGAGGAAAATACCTCTATGGCTAGGGGTAAACAACAATAAACGAAAATGAATGCATAAATCAACTCTATTCTCAAGTATGCTACATAAACAAATACGCTAGAAAGACAAGATAAAAGGCCTACCTCATCCAGACGTTCGATGAAGTCCACCGTTGAGCACTTGAACCAAAGCAATATACCTGCAACTAGTCCTCAACAACCAAGAAAAGAAAGAATATGGTGATGATATATGATTTTATCACATTCAATAGCATAATCCATTAATATACATAACAAATACTCCCATGGACTAATAATTTAAATATTTGCAAGATATTAATTGGACGGGAAAATAGTATTTCTATTAATATATGATCAGCAGAAGTAAAAAAGTTACAAACTTCCGTGTCAGAATGGTTTAGAACTGAGAAATGAAGTTCCTTCTAGCTAGGCCTCCACCACCTCAATCCTCCACCAAAGGCAAGCTCATAGAAGAGAGACAATAAAGTTCTCAATCAATAAGGGAAGAGCTCGGGGGATGAATACCGTGTCCAGACTTAAAGGACAAATGGATGCAGACTCAATATGAAGTGAATAATTTCTCCAGATTAACTTTGCTCTCAAAGTTGAATTCTTTCTCCTCCTTTCCATAGCTCAGAATTAGCCCATTTATAGCCTTCAAATGGAACTGAAGGGTTGAGTCGGAACGTTTCCAGTATATCGAAGGCCAAGGATCATAGATCTTCTGTCGTGACATGGAAACCCGACACCATTTTTCATTTTTGGGCACAAATCCCGATGTACACGGGTTGTAGTGGTGCAGCCTGCATATACGCATGTTGTATAGTAGGCAAGGTGCGTACATGTGGAAAAAATGTATTTTTTAGCTATGGGATTTGCATAAAGGGATGAAAAGTATGCATAGGGAAATGGGAAAAAGGCCCTCTGTGAAATATTGCATAGGGTGAGGAAAATATTGTTATAACACCTCTACTGGGGGCACCATCACATTATCATGGCCGTGGACTATTTTACCAAGTGGGCTAAGGCCATACCTACAATTAAATCCGATGGTGAGACTGCAACACACTTTGTATTCAATCAAATCATAGATCAGTTTGGAATTATGAAGGAGATCGTCACTAACCACGACAATCACTTTCAAAACAAGATGATGACAGAGTTGACATCAAAACTGGGGTTCAAGAAAGATCATTCATCATCATATTGTTCCCAGGAAAATGGCCAAGTAGAGGTTGTGAAAAAATATTTGAAATCCATTTTGCAGAAAATTGTCAGGCATAGTAAATCTAACTAGAACGCGATGTTATACCCTGCTTTACGGGCATACCAAACCGCAGTAAAGACTTCCACTTGTTTTTCACCGTTCCAATTAGTTCACGGAGTGGAGTTGGTTCTCCCCATTAAATGTGATATTCCTTCTCGTAAGTTAGCAATTGAGCTCCTACCTAACACGACTGATCTTGAAGAATGCCTTGTACACCTAGAGCAACTCGATGAGAAACGTCAAGATGTCACTCTAGCCATCGAGGTGAATAAGTGACGTGTTAAGGTCCAGTATGATAAATTTGTCTGTCCCCGACAGTACGCTGAGGGTAACTTGGTCCTTCTTTACGATCAAGTTAGAGAACTACTGGGGGCAGGAAAATTCTATCCCATGTGGCACGATCCTTATATTGTGAGATGTGTCCTCGAAAAAGGAGCCTATGAGTTAGAGGATTATGAAAGGAACATGCTAAAAGAGCCCATAAATGGGCTCTATCTCAAAAAATATTATGCTTGAGCCCTCCAAATTGAGCATGAGCTTTGTATATTATTGTACTTTAGTGTATATATATTTTACCCACTTTATATAGTTTTTTCCCTGTATTTTCTATTTTTGAAAACATATGGACTAATTATACAGTGTAAGACCTGGTTTGAAGCGGTTTTTTCAGGTTATGATGGATTTTCAGCGTTCCCTAGCCTGTTTGCACCTCCAATAGGTATATACCATCACTGGAATATATGATAGGTTTTCTCCTCGCTTTGCATTTTTTCATCGTCCTATGACCATGATTCATATGCCCTAGGTAGGAACCCATTTCTAGCAACACAAAACCTCCTCGATGTTACTATAAGTGTCGTTATTAAGTGGTAGAGACTTACCAAACATGGGTGCCCTAGTTAGAACCCTTTTTTCCATTTGGTGCCCATGCATAAGTTACTCCATAGGTCTGGGAGTCCTTTATAGTCTCATTATGACATTGCATTGAAACCTCATATTTCTCCTTAATCTACTATTCTGGGTACTAGCCATGAAACTCCCGCAAATGTTGAGTTGTAATTACATTTCATTATCATGCTTCCATTGTTGAGCCTAATTTAGTCTCCCTCTTCCTTGTTATAATCCCATTGCCCCATCATTTCTCACCATTCACCAAGAAGTGCCTTTCATATATCCTTTGCAACTTGACACCCCTTACCCCAAGAGGAAACATCCCCCCGAGTGTCCATATCATGCACATGTTCCCGTACATCGAGCATAAGTATGTTCCACTACATGGAACTAGTTATCTTGTTCGTGGAACTCATTTCCTATCTTGTATCATAAAATTATTTTACCTCTTTTAATTCAGTCTTTAATAACATGAAAAATACAAAATACAAAATAAAAATCGAAAAACAAAAAAAGAAGGGCGGGAAAAGAGTATTATCTTCTATCAGCAGCAGTCGTGTCGCCTTTGAATAGAGCACAAATTTTTGGGTCCATTCATCAAAGTTTTGGGTTTAGTATGGCCTTAGGAAGTTAAACTCGTTACTGAGATCTTACTCCTTCGACTGGTTATCCTTCCAGTTTGTAACACACCCACGACGGGGCATACAAATTTTCGCTTTTCTTAAAGGACATATTCTCCATCCATGGTTTTTAGTTTGGATGGTCGGGGAACTAGTTCGACCTCTCGGTCAAGGATCTATGATTTTGGAGCCAAATGAATCTCTGAGACCTTGATGGTCTCGTTCTGTAATTAGACACATACCCTTTCGACTTCCTGGTGTAGGTTTAAAGGTACCCGCGACCCTCCTCTTCACGTCTGTGAAATCTCAGAGTTTGGGCGCTAGCTCCTTTTCTAATAATCCCCTTCCTTGATATGAACTTGGGCGATGGCCTTACATAACCATGTGATTGAGGGTGCGACCAAGGGTGGTTTGAAACCAAACTACCTTTGACGCCATAATTCACCTTGAGCCTCCACGTGTCCTTTCTTCAAAACTGTGGCTTGGATTGCGGCCCGCCCTCAACTTTTTAAAGTTCGTGCATCTTTGATCCCCGCAACGCTACGAGACCGTCGATCTCACAATCTTGAGGATGCCTCTTAACCGACGGCTCAGATCTATCCCTTTCAAAGTTGTGGATCAGATCTGACCTCTTTCAAATCAACGACTGTGATTCGTTTCAGAATTCCAGACTTCGGAATTCTCAATTCTCAAACTTTCCTTTCTTCCATACGTCAATCTTCCACAGTGAAATATCTACTGACACCTGTCATTACAGATGTGCGGCTACGATTTCCTCCGTGAGTCTGACCTTTGGGAGTTTGAGTTCTCAAATTCTCATTTCTTCTGGAGATATTTCTTTGAAACGACAGATCGTCTGCCACGCGTCCTCCTAAATCGACGGTTCTAATCCCGCTTAGGGACTTTGGCCTCCTCAACCAGATCAACGGACCTTCAACTCCCTCCTCGATCAACGATCAAGATCTTTTCCATGTCTTCAGACCTTTTACTCCTCTCTTTTCTTCTGGATTTCTAAATCTGGCATAATGTGTCCACCTTCACATCGATGACTCTCGTCGCTTCGGATTTTCGGACTTCACAAATCTAAATAACAACTCTCATTTTTCCCTAATGGATTTTATCCAGAATTGATAATCCACTGACGCGTGTCCCTCTTGGATCAATGACTGTGATCCCTTCCCATCTTTGGACTTTGGATTTCTCATTCCTCAACTTTCACTCCCCCTCGATGTATGCAGCTTACTGTTGCGTGTCCTCTCGAATCGTACGTTTCAGGATTGCTTTGAGCCTTTACCCGAAATCCAAAGATTTATGCCACGTCTCTTCTGGATAAGACAGTCCAGATTCACTTCAGACAATCCGATGCTTGAGATTTACTTCGAACAATCTGATGACTGAGATCTACTTCAGATGATCGGATGGTTGAGATTTACTTCGGCTCTCTGGCTCTCCAGACTTCAGGAGTCTCAAATCCACGATCCGTCACCACGCATCCCTCTGGATTTGGAAATCCAGATTCACTTCGGGTCTTCGGGGTTCGGGAGTCTCAATTCTCAACTAAAACTCCAATGTAATTTACCTGAAGCTTGTGATCTATCGCCACGTGTCTCTCTGGATCTAATTGTCCAAAGACCTTCGGCTCTTCGGCTCTTCGGCCCTTCAACGCATCGACTCTTCGGCGCTTCGGCTCTTCGGCTGTTCGACACTTCGACACTTCGGCTCTCCAGCTTTCGGGGCTTCGGGAGTTGGTCTCACTCCTCACTTGGAAACCTCCAAATTAGTTTTCCCTGAAGTCTCCGATCTATCGATAGGTATCTCTTGTCGGCCGACGGACAGGATCTACTTTGACTCTTTAGCTTTCAGGAGTTTCAAGATTCTACGCACTTGTTTCCTTCTGAAGTGTATTTACCTGAAATATATGATCTCTTGACACGTATCCCCATAGTGATCAATGACCATGATTTACTTCGGCTGTTTGTCCTCCTCCTTGTCACAAACCTCCGAAGTTGTGGATCTTATGCCACATATCAACCCTGATGATGGACAGTTTCGATTGACTTTGGAACTTCGAGACTTCACAAGTCCACTTTCCTACGCACTTTAAAAGGGTTAGGCCTCATGCACTTTCCTTGGGATCCAATGACTCTTGGTCCTCGCTCTCAGATCTGACGAACCAGATCTAATCTCCTCCTTCACACTCTTCTAATTGTTTGGACGTGGATCCCAACGGTCCATATATTTCACAGTGCTCGATCCAACGGTTACTGTTGCTCCTCCTTCTGAGCTTTCGCTTTCTTCCTTGACTTGGAAGATTTCACATGTTTCGAAGGTCTCGACCTTTGATTTACTTCCTGTGAGCCTTGATGTATGGGTCTCGACTTTCTCTTTCCCTCCTGAGCTTACGAACTTGAAACAAGTTCGCTTCTTGGACCTCATCTGCGCTTCTGGAAACCGCTAGTCTCTTCTGAGGTTGGTCCTTAGGGAATTTCGAACTCCCACATACTCCTTGCATTAATCTGCTCACGTCGAATCGACGGTCCACGACCTTCCTCGATCCAACGATCCAGATCACATTGCAAATTCAAGTTTCAGAAGTTTAATCGCACCAACGCGCGATTCTCCTGTCGCGTGAACTTCACACTCACATATCCGATAGTCAAGGTGGGTCCCTATAGATACTTGGATCTATGGTCCAGATAGCATCACGACTTCGGGTTTCGGAGGATCCATACCCTTCATGATGATTACCAACATTTGTCGATCTTGCAAAGACTGAAGGAGTCGAGGTGTTAACGCTTGCGCTCCTCCTTCAAATCTAACGGTTGTGACAGACCTCAGATCCTCCCGAATGAATCTTGTCTATTCATCTTCCAAACGAAAGGATATTCCCTTTCTATACTTGAGTCTTTATATCCTTCCTAAGCTTCGTCAGTTATGTAGGATTTAAGAGCGTTGCACTCTTTCTCCTGGGCTTAAAACTTAGAAGGGTCTTATGCACTACTCTTGCGCTCCTTCATTAGATCTAGAACTTAAGTGGTTCTCGGTCTCTACTTGCCTCGTAGATATCTTGTGCATATCTGCATTAACTCTTCTAAGCTTAATAGACTCCTTCCTCCAAGAGACTCAGAACGACTAGGAGGGTCGACCTGCATACATGAAACTCTTTCCATAGTCGACGAAATCACAGTTCGTGGCTCTGGCTTAAGCCACCACAGGACGCAAGCATTTACGAGTATAAGAAAAGGTCCAAATCATGCAATTTCCTACTTGCCTAATTACACAATCAAGCAGACAGAAAAAGGGTACAATGTAAATCATTAAGAAAACATATCCATCCATGCAACATCCATAGGATATCCAACTTTAATTCACAGTACCACTTAAATACACAAGATATGTAATTACTTATCTATTATAGGTGGTAGCCAACTAATTGTCTGCAGGTGTTCATCCTTCTACCCGACCATAGGCTCATAGTCATTCATTCTTATCACTTTGGCCACCCCCAGGCCAAGCCATGATATCACTAGGGAAATCTCGCGGTTATCAAGGATTTTTTGTCTGTTTCATCTTCTGCTCGGGTTCTGTTCTCTACAACGTTCATATATTTCTCTCTTTGTTATGGCCCTGGGTGAGGTTTATCAGATGCTCACTCAACATCAAGCTTGCAGCCTTCTATTCATCCTTCGCTTGAGAGCTCCACGCATTCTCCTTATCGATTTTTATTATCTCTTTTCCCCAGGATGGTTCTCGACCCATCCTTTTCCTTCTGTTACAAGGGAACTTGGGTCAGCTTGGTCTATCATACCCAATGGTACTTCGGGCTGACATTCTGCAGTCAAACCATGCTTTCATTCATGGGAGTGGTTGATAATTCAACCACTGGTCCTTTCTTCATTAACTAGTTTCTCTCCTTGGGATCCGAAGGAGTTTTATTATCCCCATCAAGGGAAATTTGGGGTTATTTTATATAATGAACCCTCTCTTATAGTTTTCACAATCTTTCCTCTAGTGATATCATGGTTAGTACTTTCAAGGCTTCACCCCCACAGTCAGTTATTGGCAACTCAAACAATAATACATTTACACTGTCCACATGCCTTAGCATAGTAATCCTATTTTATGATTAATTACAAGCTAGGGGAAACAAGGGTGTTACAATTCCTTCCCACTTAAAGGAACACTGTCCTCAGTGTTCTTTCTCAAAAACACCTGCTTTTAATAATTCTTGGACAACAAGCATAGTAATCACAGTCTCATGTGATAACATTGTATAAAAATTTCTATGAATTTTTTTTAATCTTAGCACAATAATTATCTGCTCAGTTTGTGGATTTGTATCCACATGGTTGTTTTGTTATCTAGGCTTATTATTTTTCCTTGGCATACCCATTGGGTGCATGATCCCCATCAATAGTTCATAAGAACTATCAAGACTTTATCTTCCTTGCGGTCACTCACCCTCCAAGCCCAGGCTCAGGCATCCCCTTCTCTTCTATATAGTCCCTTGGGTGATCAATCTTGCCTTGCCAAGGTTTTCTCGCATAGGAAGAACTACCCATCGTGTGCATCCCGATAAATAGTTTACAAGAACTATTAAGGTATTCTCTTCCTTGTGGTCACTCACCCTCCAGGCCCATGCTCAAACATCCCCTTCTCTACTATACAGTCCCTCGGGTGATCCATCTTGCCTTGCCAAGGTTTTCTCGCACAGGAAGAATTCTAGAGACTCTATCGAGTCTTACAGTCAAAGCGTCCCTCATAATTTCTCTGTGAAGGCGTCCCTCTCACTTGTGTTACCTCAAAACAACATATTATAGGTGATCATGGCTTACCACGGGGTTCTCATGGCTCAACAATAGCCATTTTTCATGCTTTTACAGCTTGACAACCTTCCGTCTTAACTAAAGTTAGGGACAAAGGTTACTCTCCTTCTCCTGGCACCATAATAGATAGGGATGAAGGTTACTCTCCTTCTCCCGACACCGTAATAGATAGGGGGGAAGGTTACTCTCCTTCTCTCGGTACCATAATAGATAGGGATGAAGGTTACTCTCCTTATGCCGGTACCGTAATAGATAGGGACGAAGGTTACTCTCCTTCTCCCAGTACCGTAATAGATAGGGATGAAGGTTACTCTCATTCTCCCAGTATCGTAATAGATAGGGATGAAGGTTACTCTCCTTCTCCCGATACCATAATAGATAGGCACAAAGGTTACTCTCCTTCTCCTGGCAATTCATTCTTTACACAACCAAACAAACTATTCGTCTCTATTTCATGCGATCGGATTATACTCTTTCCCACAGTTCTCCCTCGAACTCGAGAGCTCATTTTATCATTTCTGCACTCTTCGCCGATCTTTCCCTTGCACTTGTATCATAGGTATACATAAATTCATGAGACATCATAAATTTTTAAATTCAATTTTTTTTTTGTAAACCTATCATCTGCAGATTTCCAAATTCCACATTCTATTCTCATATCTGTTTCGCACAAGAACCAGATTCATAATTATGGGACTTTCCTTCCCATAGCAGTTTGTCTCAACAGGAAATTGGTCTTCCTTATGGGATTACAATGCTTCCATATCCAAGACCCCTTTGATTCCTGCACTTTCAACTTCAATCAACCAAACAAATTGTTAGTTTCCATATATATATATATATATATATATTCAAAACCATGCATACTAACAGTTCATAAAATCTATATAAACATGAAAATGGAGTCCCATTCCTTGCCTATGCCTCATTTCAACATACCAAACCTTTCAAAATGAAATTCAACATTTCAAAGGATTTAACAAATGTGCCAATATTCATGGCCACGTTCATACCCAACGAACTCTTGCATTGATTTCAAGTTTGTCACACTTTATGACAGGTTCTTGGGCATGGTGTGTTGGAATTTAACCAACCTCTTCACCACATGGCTTATTCATTTTCTTTCATTCTTATAG
>ML813509.1:160541-172537 GCA_009831015.1 Picea engelmannii | reverse complement strand
GAGAGGGGATTGTAATATCCCCCGGTAGAGGCCCAGTTGTAATTATGAATTGTAAACATGTTTGTTAGGTTGGTGAGCCGAGTTATAATAAGCTATGAGGCTTATGTGATGATTAGGCCAGAGAGCCTAGGATGCTAAGGCCAAGAGCCTGTTTTGTATATGTAATTATGCAAAATCATTAATAAAAAAATTATACATAACTGCGTGTAGACCCTCCACGAAGAAAGAGTTATGGGAGACTAAGCTCCACTAGGTGGGGAATGGGATAAGTGTTAGAGTTTAAGCTATTATTAGGTTTCTTTTCAATTACTAGATAACCATAGCATAGATAGGATCATTGAGAGAAACACAATCACAAGAGACATCATTTATCCTGGGAAACCCTCATGGGGGAGAAAACCCAACAAAAACTTCCTTAATATAGATAGCCAATACAATGCCAAGAGAATAAACCAAACACTACAGAAAGTCCTCTCCCAAGTAATGCGCCTCTCTCTCTTCCTTCTTCTCCAACTGCAGCTCCAAACTTGTGCTTTGGATGATCAAAACGAGTGAGTGAGTAAATGAGGCGCTGGCCTCCTTTATTTATACAATCTGACAGGTGCTGAAAGGAAGTGTCTTTTCAATGGAATGGCCGACTTCTCTTTCTGGGTGGTTAAAACCACTTTAATTTATTCTAGGGGTTGACTTCTCATTTGCATATTACAATTAGGGTTTGACCAATCCGCAAAAGGGGATTTGGTCATTTACAATGCCCGACATGATCAATCCACAAAAGGGGATTGATCTAATGAATAATACATCAATAATAAAATACAATACTCTTTGCAGTTACAATATTTCAACACTCCCCGTTAACAATAAGGGTATTCTACAACAACATCAGGGAAGAGAGAGGGAAACATCATCAACAACATCTGGAACACTGACTGGGATATCTATAAATCATCGGAAGTTTTTTTTCTCATTATCATCGTTCACAACATGGAGCTAGAGTAACAACATCATCCTCATCAACATGAGGCTAAGGTAACAACATCATCATCTTTAGCATGAGGCTAAAGTAGCATCATCATCTTATTTAGCATGAGGCTAAAGTAATATCATTAGTATCTTTAGCATCAGGCTAAAGTAACATCATCATCTTCAACATGGAAGATGAAATAACATCATCATCATCATCATCTTCAGCAAGAAGCTGAAGTGGCATCAACATGGATTAGTATAACACTAATACATCATCATCATCAATAACAACACAAGGTTGATACAACGTCAACAATAACTATATCACAACACAAAGGCTGGAGCATCATCAACAACAACAATATCACAACACAAAGGCTGGAGCATCATCAACATCAACATTAGGTTGAGAATCTTCGCACGAAGCTGTCATCACAGCACGAGGCTGGCAACACAACATCAACATGAAGCTAGCAACACATCATCACAACATGAGGCTGACAACACATCATCACAGCACGAGGATGACACATCATCACAACACGAGGCTGGCACATCATCACAACACAAGGCTGTATATCTTCAGCACTAGGCTGGCATCACAACACAAGGCTAGAAACTCAACACTACTCCCCCTTTCAAGGGAGGTCCTTTCGGACTGCACCAAGCTTATCTCGAAAGTGCTCAAACTTTACATGAGATAGAGGCTTGGTCAACACATCAACAACCTATTCATTCGTGCTAACATACTGGAGCTTTATGGCTCCCCTCTGCACCATATCATAGATGTAATGATATCAAATCTCTATGTGTTTCGACTCATCATGGAACACATGGTTCTCCATCATCTTTATACAACTTGGTTATGACATAGAATCACAATGGCTTCCATCTCCAGATCAAATAGATCTGTCAACAACATTCGAAGAAAAATGGATTCACAACTGGCGAAACATGCAACAATGTATTCCGCTTTTGCCGTGATGAGAGCAATACTTGATTGCTTCCTACTCTGCCATGAAGTCATGGCTGACCTTAGACTGAAACAACATCCCGAAGTGTTCTTTCTATCAGAAACACTTCCAGCTCAATATGAATCGGTGTAACCACTCAGTTCGAGGTCACGATCTCTAGTATAATAGAGACCAAAATCCAACGTACCCTTAAGGTATCTCATCATATGTTTTGCAACAACAATGTGGACACGTCTGGTTCTACCAGATACTGACTCAAGGCAAAACATATATCTAGCTTGGTATTCGTCAGATTCATAACTGAACCAATAATCTGTTTGTACATAGTAGCATCAACCAATTCTGACAAGGTGTCTACCAGGAGCTTCAACTTCGTTTCCATGGATTTACATTTCAACATGTCAAACCTCTTCATTTTCACTGCATACTTCCCTTGGTTAAGGAAGATCTTCTCTGTTCTCTACCAAACTTCAAGACCTAAGAGATAATGCATTTAGGTCTTCCATCAAACTCTGTAGCGAGCTTCTTTTGCAATCTGTGATGAGATTTTCTTTATCTTATCAATAATACATCATCTACATATAGTAGTAACATTACTGGCTCATCATTCATAACCTTGAGATAAAGGCTAGAATAAACTTTACTCTTGGTAAATCCCAATCTCATCAGGAAACTGTCAATTCTTCCATACCAAGCTTCAAGAGCTTGCTTCAACACGTATAGAGCTTCCTTCAACCAACAGACATGAGTCTTTCTATATTCAATCTTCAAATCAAATTTTCTCATTACATTGTACCAATCTGGTACACTTGCTCAGCTGCAACTCAATCTGCACAATCATGTGCTAGCTCTATGTGCTCTCTGCAAAGCACTATTTGTCTCACTGCCTGAGACTATGTCCTCTCGTCTTTCTGCAACTGTTCCTTCTAGAACTGGGACTCTGCACCTACAGCTGCTCTGAAGCTGATAATGGTTGCTCCATTCTCACTGTGACTGTTGAAATCTGTGAGTAACTCCTCTTATTCTATCACAACAACTTTTTCATCTGAAACTGAGAGTGACTCAATAACTAATACTGAAGGTAGCTCTTCTTCTTTCATGGAGGTAACTCTATCTTTTATTGTAGTCATGTCTTCATGACCCAACTAATGTAATGCACCAACTACCACTCAATTTTAAATATGGGGATTGCTCTCCATGCATCTCATACTATATATGAATCATGGTTGTTCTGGTTCTCTTCATAAACATTGGAACTATTTCTTCAACTACTGGAGTAAGTGTCTCGTCATAGTCTTCTCCCTCTTGCTGGGAGAATCCTCTAGACACACATTAGGCTTTGTACATCTGCAACAAGCTTGATCTGTATAGATCAATCTTGGAAGTCAATATTGACTTCTCTTCTAGTCTCACAGAAGAATCTATATCCTAGTCTTTCTGACTGACTTCTTTCTCTGTTATTGAAACAAGGGAATCTTCCCAGGAGATTTCATATCTCCTAGAAGTTTCTGAAGCTACGATCTAGTCTTCTCACAACATTTGTCTCCCAGTCTTGGAAGTTGTCTCTTCATCTGATCCTTTTTGAGATCAGGCTTACTCTTGATTTCTTCCGAGTCTACAAGGACTTCATCATCTCTTACAGGGTATACTTGGTGTTGAATACCAATTCTAAATACGAAACACAAAGTTAGGCTTCAAACGAGTTCTGCTTCCCATCAAGGTGGCTGCATTAACGTTTGAACAATTCTGCTGTGAGGTCTTGTTCTAATGTTCGGTCATCTTTGGAGTCTTTTGCTCCTTACAATCAATCTTCATATGAGATACTCTGAATCTCAAAAGATAGCTTCTTCTTCATCTTCTTTGGTACATGAATGTATATGGTCATGTACATAATATGCTTCATGTCTCATCTAATCTGTCGCCTTCTGCAACCTTCACTATAACTTCCTCAGGGTTATTACCTGTGACTCGAAACAAGGTCAACAAAACAACAAGCAAGAATAATACTCTTTTGAGAATAGTAAATAAAACAATAGCATGAATAATCAACAGAGTAGCTCCTTTAGAGCTATCACTTGTGACCTGTCTGAAGCAACGATCAAAAATAAGAAATACAATACGAATTGAGGTCAACACTCTTCTAGTGTTGTGATCAAACATTCCTCCATGGCAACCTGGAACTAACACAAGAAGTTTCTCCTAGAGGAGATGTTAGTTGTATCTGACAAATGATTACATTAAGCATTTATCTCAATATGCTCACACGCTACCAAGTATAATACTTTTCAAAGACTGCTATCTCAACTATAATGTTTACTTGTAAAGGGGTAGTCATCAACTTGTCATTTGCAACTTTGAATCTTATCAACTTAATTAATCAAACCTAGAACCTGGAGCCTTGTCCTCCAGAATGAGTGCACTGCTTTCCTTCCAAGTCTCCTTCACTCAAGATAACGAGTGCTTTCTTCAACCTATATTTTGTACTAAGACAATATGCTATCTTGATAGAAGGTTGGGTTAGAGAATAAATTCTATGATCTCAACTTTAATCCATCTAATACCTTGACTTTAATTTTGACCACAGGTTAGTATGATGGTCATAGCTTCAACATGCAGCCTAGATCAAAATAATGTCATAACAAATAGATGCATATCAGAATAATCAAGCCTGGGTTGCATTATTCCTCTGAATGTGTTGGATCTTGAAATCCTTCTGGATCTATGGCAAGATATCCCTTCTCCTGCAAATACCCTTTAAAGATTAGCAATTTAAACATATGTGAGTACATACCTTTGATAGCATTTGCAGGTAGTGGCACCATCTGGTAGTAGCGGTAATAATTACCGGCTCTTAAGAAATTCAAGGGTGACTGCAATTGGTACTACAACTGATACTTCAACTAATACTGCAACTGATTTTGAAACTGCAACTGCAACTGCAACTTAGGGTTTTATGATAAAACCCTAATTTTTCAAACTTCAAATTTTGAAATTCTGATCCAGGGACTAGATGCGCTGAGCTGAGGCGAGTAAGCTGGTACAGTCAGATTTTTGAAAATCCAAAATTTTCCCCCTCAAACTTGATCAACGGATTTCTGGACTGGTGTGTCTGGTTTTCTGGTGCTTCTGGTTTTATGGTACTTTTGGTACCGGTGAAAACTAGGGTTTCACTTTCTGGGAGTTCTATCCACTGAAACGGTGCACTGAAGGTGCCAAAGAGTTCCTTGGGCTAGGACACACTTTTCTAGATGACTTTTGGGCTGAAATCCCTCTTCAATAAAAAACCCTAATTTTCTTGTGCGACAACAATGACGTTTTTCTTTTTCCTATGAAAGATGCTCTCTTCAACTTAGCTCTGATACCATGTCAGAGTTTAAGCTATTATTAGGTTTCTTTTCAATTACTAGATAACCATAACATAGATAGGATCACTAAGAGAAACACAATCACAAGAGACACATCATTTATCCTGGGAAACCTTCATGGGGGAGAAAAACCAGCAAAAACTTCCTTAATATAGATAGCCAATACAATGCCAAGAGAATAAACCAAACACTACAGAAAGTCCTCTCCCAAGTAATGTGGCTCTCTCTCTTCCTTCTTCTCCAACTGCAGCTCCAAACTTGCGCTTTGGATGATCAAAATGAGTGAGTGAGTAAATGAGGCGCTGGTCTCCGTTATTTATACAATCTGGCAGGTGCTAAAAGGAAGTGTCTTTTCACTGGCAGGGCCAACTTCTCTTTCTGGGTGGTTAGAACCACTTTAATTTATTTTGGGGGCTGTCTTATCATTTTGCATATTACATTTAGGGTTTGACCAATCCGCAAAAGGTCATTTACAATGCTCCACATGATCAATCCACAAAAGGGGATTGATCTAATGAATAATACATCAATAATAAAATAGAATACTCTTTGCAGTTACAATATTTCAACACTAAGTGTCTAGGAATAGGGGCTAAGCTAGAGGGCTTACCTCTAAAGGAATAATATTATATTATTATTTCCTAAAGGCTAATGTTTGACATAATCTGTGTTGTCTTAAGTTTGTAAGGGAAAGGGGGACGAGTGTTAAGTGGAGCTCATGCAACTTCAGGGAGACATGTGTCAACCTGGGCGCATGCAGTTTTAAGTGGGAAAGTCAGCTCGATGTCCGGGGATCTCATTCACGAGTCTCACGATTTGGAGGATGGTCACGATCTTTCACCATTATATCTGCACTCTCGTGGGGTTAGTCACCCTGGAAGTTTTCCATACTCTCCACTGATGCACGCGCCAGTGTAAACTACAAACACTGGAGTTGTCCTACGTATTTCTTGTGAATCTCGACAAACTTGTCTTTTTCCTTAGTCGTGTTGTGTCGTAGCGGTTGGCGGTTACTGCCAACGCAGTTTTAGATAAGCTTGGTTTGTTGCCACTTTCTGTGTCCATACCCGTTTTCTGTTGCTGCTATCACCCGTGTGTTAGCTGAATGCTGTCGCTGTATTGCTTAGGAGATGAATTGAAGAAGTAGGTTGTCAGGGATGTGAGAAACTCTCCCAGGCGAGAGAGTTTGCTGGGAAGTGAGTCCTTGATGTAGGAGCATCATTGGCAAGTGCACGGATCAAGACCTATTAGCGTCTGGGAATCTGTACGAAACCTCAACGCTGGTAGATACGACAGATATTTTAAAGACCGTCTTAACTCAGCGCCGGAAAAATCGTTTGAGGCACGCTTGAGTGATCGCGAGTGAAGTGGGAGTTTCCACTTCGGCTCTGGAATGCGATTGCACTAGGATAAGCTGTCATGATAAGTTTTCATGTAGACAAGTAGTCAGGGGAAACCCTAAGAGCCCTCTGAGTTAAATATAGGATTTGTACGCCCAAATGAGGCTAGATGTTAGTAGAAGAAAATGAGATAGAGGTTAGCAGTAAGTCAATAGGAGATTTCTGAGTTTCAGTTTTTGTCTTTCATTTACAATTGTAACCATTTTTCAGTTTGGAATATAATAGAGGAAAATTGATCCAATGCATGGCGTGGACATTGTTTGCAATTCCTTGTTATTTTGCTTTCATGAATGAATGAATGAATTACGTTAGGAGTAGATGGAACTGTGAATGTTAGGATAAGTTTCAATTGTTTCTCTTCTATCGAGTGGTGCAAGGTGTGCACACATAACGCAAGGAGTGCGTTGATGGGATCTGTTTCGATTCCGAAGATCATAAGAGATAACACGAAACTTTCCTTTTGCAAGGAGTGAAAAGAGACTGGTGCAAGGAGTGCATAGTTGCCCGCAATAATTTGAACCTTGCATAAATATTTGGTGCAAGGAGTGCACAGATCTGAGATTCGACTAAGTGTCGAAGGGACTCTGTAAGAAGTCGAAGAACCAGAAAAGGAGAACGCCAGGAGGGCGAGAGGAATTTCTCCTCGAGAAATCCTTTTGGATCCGAGTTATCAAAATCCCTAAACGCAAGGAGTGTGCGGGAAATCGAAGTCTTCACTTGACCATGCTAAAGAGGAATAACACTTTTCATAAGTGTTAACGAGATCCAAGAAATGGATTCACAGGAAGGACAAAGGTCGAAGCCTTGAATCCCTCGAAAATCTTCTGAGTCCGAAGAAAGCGTAAGATCAGGGGAAAGATCTGGACTGTTCGATCAACATCCAGACAACGAGGAGCAAGCGTAGAGGAGGAAGGATCTTAGCCGTTCGGTCTGAGCGCAAAATAATCGTAGCTGTCTGACCAAGGTAAAGTGCACTAATGATAAGCTTTGAAAGTACACTGGAGGAGTGGGGCTACGAAATTCTGAAATCATCGGAACCATCCATCAAAAGGGGACACATGGCGAGAGATCAACATTTCCCTGACTTGTGACTCAGAGAAGTCAAAGGCTGAGTTATAAGAACTCACGAATTGCGAAATCATGATTTGATCTGAGCCGTCAGATCAAGGAGAGATCTAGACCATTGGCTGCCCATGGAAATATCGAGAGTTTGGATATCGAGAGAAGGAAGGTGAGCAGTCCTCCAACTTCGCGAAACACAAAGTCTCGATACGCAAAATTGTGACGCACTCGGAAGATTGGCCCACGGTCATAGCGAAGGGTCACATCATCAAAGGTTAAGGGAGGAACTAGCTCGCGCTAGGCCCCATTTCAGGATTTCGAGAATCAGAGAGTCAGGGTTGTTGTAAGTGTAAACACCCAACACACAAATTCACGAAGTGCCTGTTGGTCAGGTGAGTGGTCACAGCCGTGGTCATGAGAGAGAAGGCATTTAGCCGAAAGGAGCTAGTGCTCGGTTCACGTGGAAGTTGGACAATGCTCAGGAGAGAACCCGTGAGTCTCAACGACCTGCGTCTTTGGAGAAAGGACCCGTGTAAGTGGGTTTGGGGTCTAGCAGAGACCCAAAGAGTCAATTAGACTCAATTTTTTGATCGATCCTAGATCGGGAGGTCACACAACACTTAGGAGATAAGGGGGGTTTGCATCAAGTGGTATCAGAGATAAAGTTTTGCTTGCAGACAATAGGCAAAAGAGAGGAGACATAAGAACTCGAAGTTGTACTCTGTGTGTAGTAGTCAGTCAACACAATGCCACCAAGGAGACGATCAGAACCACCTTTGGACAATCGAGCTGTAGAAAGGGAGATACAAGAACTTCGTGCAATATTAGAATTGATGGAGGCAGCACAGAGACGAGCACCTGATGCTGGGGACATCAGTGATGCAGAGAGTGAAGAAGCAGTTTGCGAGAATGTCGTCAGAGAGGATGTTACCGAAGAATGCTTGCTGAGAGCAGTTTCCAGATTGGGAGGCAGAGCCAAGATGGAGGTCCCAATGTATGAAGGCAATTTAGATGCCGAAGAGCTATTGGATTAGATAAGATCCATGGACAAATATTTCAACGATGAAGACGTTGATGAGGAAAGAATGGTGAGACATGCTGTCACCAAACTAAAAGGACATGCAACGTTGTGGTGGGATGAACTACAGGCTGAGAGAAGAAGCAAAGGCAAGCATAAGATAAAAAGTTGGGACAAAATGGTATCCAAGTTGAAGGCTAAGTTCATGCCCAAAGATTATCAGATCAATTTGTTCAGGAAAATGCAAAACCTGAGACAGAAAGGGATGAAAGTTAAGGAGTACACAGAGGAGTTCTATAGGCTGAACATCATAACTGGACAAAGAGAGAGAGATGAAGAAAAATTCGCCAGATATATAAATGGGATGAGATATGAAATCCATGATGAGCTCAACATGATGTTAGTAAGGAAGGTGGAGGATGCTTATCAGTTTTCACTGAAGGCAGAGGAGAAGTTGGCCAAAAAACAAAGCCAATGAGGGAGAGGTAAAGGCCTCGTCCCAAACAAAATCAAGGGAGTTACCCATGAGAGAGCACATAAGTCTAAGGATGAGACTTATGTCACTTGGAAAGAGGAGAAAATTCCCGAGAAAGACAGGGTGGTGGAATAAATTCTTCTAGAGGAAGAGGAAGAAGAGGAGGAGGGGAAGTAAGGTGTTATGCCCATGGAAAGACAAGACACATGTCTTGGGAATGTCCTGAGAAAAAGAAAGGAGGAGGTGAAGCTCACATTTTAGAAGCACAAATAAGAGATGTTGAAGTAGAAGGAGTAGAGGATGGAAAATCCCTGATGTTGAGGAAGGTTCTCTTAAAACTAGAAGCAAAAGTTGAAAGGCCGATGCAGAGGAACAATCTCTTCAGAGCAACTTGCAAGACTAAAGACAAAGTATGCAAGGTGATAATTGACAGTGGGAGCACCAACAACTTAGTATCCACGAAGATGGTGGAGACACTAGAGCTGGAGACAACTGCACATCCGAAGCCATACAAAGTCTCATGGTTGCAGAAAGGACACCAGGTAATGGTTACTAAACAATGCTTGGTTGAATTTAAGATAGGAGGATATAGAGATGAAATTATATGTGATGTAATTCCCATGGATGTATGCCATATTCTGTTGAGAAGACCATGGCAGTTTGACAGGAATGCCATTCACGATGGGAGGAAAAATACATACACATTAGAGAAGAATGGTAGGAAACACATGTTTCTACCAATAGAGGAGAAGAAAGTGAAAGAGGAGGCCAACACAAGCATACTTTTCATGAGCAGGAAGGAACTCTTGAAGGAAGTCAGGGAAGAACAAGAGATGCAGTTTGCTGTGGTAAGGAAGCCCAGAGTTATCCTTACAAGTACTTCGATGGAGGATTTGCCTGAAGAAGTTCGAGAATTGTTGGATAATTTTGCTGACATAGTGGTGGATGAGCTGCCTAACTCATTACCACCCATCAGAAGTATCAGTCGCCATATTGACTTGATACCAGGAGCAAGTCTGTCGAACAATGCAACATACATGTTGACACCTCGAGAGAACGAGGAAGTGAAGAACCAAGTCCAGGAATTGTTAGACAAGGGTTTGGTCAGAGAGAGCTTGAGTCCATGTGCAATACTAATCGTGTTGAGTCCAAAGAAGGATGGAGGATGGAGAATGTGTACAAACTCAAGAGCCATTAACAAGATCACCATCATGTATAGATTTCCTTTACCAAGAATGGATGATTTAATGGACTATTTAAGTGGAGCAAATTTCTTTTCTAAAATAGATTTGAAAAGTGGATATCACCAGATCAGAATGAGAGAAGGTGATGAGTGGAAGACAACCTTTAAGACGAATGAAGGTCTGTATGAGTGGCTTGTTATGTCATTTGACTTAACAAATGCCCTGAGTACTTTTATGAGGCTGATGAATGAGATACTGAAATATTTCATTGGCAAGTTTGTGGTTGTGTATCTGGATGATATACTGATCTTTAGCAAGACTAAAGAGGAGCATTTGAGGCACCTGACACAAGTGATGAGGAGACTACAACAAGAGAAGATGTTGATAAATTTGAAGAAGTCCTCTTTTATGAAGACATAACTCATCTATTTGGGTTTTTTGATCTCTTCAAATGAACTGAATATGGACCCAGAGAAGGTGAAAGCAATCAAAGAATGGTCGTCAGCAAGAAGTATGTTCGAGGTAATAAGCTTCCATGGATTGGAGAGTTTCTATAGGAAGTTCATCAGAGACTTCAGTGGAATTTGTGCGCCAATGATGGATATAGTGAAGAAGAAGCACAAGTCTTTTAAATGGACAGAGGAAGCCGAGAAGAGCTTCAATATACTGAAGGAGAAAATAACAGAATGACCAATTCTGGTCTTGCCAAATTTTGAGAAAACATTTCAGGTGAGATGCGATGCAAGTGGAGTTGCAATAGGAGCAGTTTTGAGCCAGGATAACAGACCTGTTGCCTATTTTAGTGAGAAGCTGAATGAGACCAAGAGGAAATACTCCACGTATGATAAGGAGTTTTATGCCATAATTCAAGCCTTGAAGAAGTGGAGACATTACCTTGTCCCACATGAATTTGTCTTGTATAACGATAACCAGGCTCTACAATTCATAACAAGATAGGAAAAATTGAATCAGAGGCATGCAAAATGGGTTGAGTTTATTCAAAATTTTACTTTTGTCATAAAACATATTGCTAGGAATGCTAATAAAGTTGTTGATGCATTAAGCAAGAGATGTTTGATTCTACAGGAATTTCAAGTGAAGATCTTGGGGTTTGAACACCTTAAGGACATGTATTGTGATGATACAGATTTCAAGGAAGCATATGAAGCATGTGCAAAACTTGTGCTGAGAGACAAAAGCCAGTGGATAGTATTGACCGCCCATTTAATAACGGTGGTAAACTCACGTACCGTGAAGATGCATCATCAGATGCAAATTTGATGAAGATAGTTTTGGTTCTACTTGGGTATCTGATACTCCAGCACAAAATTTTGTAAACGAAATTTCCACACCCCTGCGTGGGTTAATAATGTAATAAGTCTGCATGGATCATAGTTAGGTCAGGTACTTTGGATGTTTCCATTGGGGGAGTTCCTTTCACCGAGGGTTTTTTATCCTCAGGTTGTCGACCAGACAAGCTCTTGGCCGACTTCCCTTGAGTTTTTCCCTCCTCACATGCAATAATTTCCTCCAAAGTGGGGAAAGGCGCTCT